>PQWD01008209.1:213152-389434 GCA_019425675.1 Leucinodes orbonalis
TATTATGTGAATGTTGCCGTCCTCCTACCGGGAGAGCTAAAGGTTCAAACATCACCGAAAAAAAATCCCGCCACGTAAACCATGTATTTCGTCGAAACATTTCGAAATTAGATGTGCGTTATCCGACGCTTTTCTTACGGTGAAGGAAAACATCGTGAGAAAGACTGCACGCCGTTCCATTGCCTGATCCAATTTTTAGCGAAGTATTCAAAATGTATTGTGCAGGATGTCGGTCAAACCGCACTGGGCCGGCCTCAATATTGCGTGGACGACTAAGGCCTTAATTACCCTTACGGGTAGCTCTTGCCCTCGGTGGGACCGTTAAGAGCTGACACGATTGATGATGATGAATGACATAGATAATTATACACTTTTTTTTGAACATTTGATTTGCCAATTACTTAAAACCTTCATTCTAGACCAATGCAATGAACCCATTCAGAGCAGTCATACTCGTGTACCGCCGTTTGGAGTTAAACAATAAAAGCCTTACAATTCTGACGAGTATGGGCCTTGTGAGTCAATAACGAAGGTTGTTAGGGCCTGTATTCGATGCGGATCTTAGTAAACAATACACAATGACAAATTAGATGTAAACAATGTTTACTAAGGTTTGTCGCAATGAAACGTTTGGATAAAGAGGTTATAGGTAATTTAAAAATACTTAGCGTACGCCTTTTAGGACCCACAATAAACTCCTTTTAATGATTTAATCAGCAGCCTATAAAATCTCACTCCAGTACACCAGCGACCTGCCGCAAGTCGTCGGTCCATCGGGCCGGAGGGCGTCCTACACTTGCCAAGACGCGGTAATCCACTCCAGAACTCGTCTGCTCCAACGGCCCATCGGTTCTGCGACATACGTGGACCAGCGCCCACTGCCACTTCACTTCTAATCCGGCGCGGCTATTGTCGGTGTAACTTTTGTTTCTCTTACGGGATTAAATATTTCTGATTATCCCTAAGAGAGCTCCAAGACATAGCTCAAATATAATATAATTGTTAATAGGAACCACGGACTTAAACGTGTCTGAGAAGCCACCGCAATCCATGTGTTTTTATTTTTTCTTTTGTTACCAAATGTACAGGGCGGTCAAGACGCTCGCCTGATGGTAAGTGATGGTCACTATAAGTTCATTTTCCCTGAAGGATTCGAGCCCAGGACATGCGGAGACGGCATTATATTGTTAAAAAAAAATTAAAGTGATGATGCGGCCTAAGGTGTATCACGCAAACTCAAATAATACCTATTAACTCTTGCCATGGAGATCCCGAAATTGTTTGAATCGGTAAACACAGACACTATGTATATATTTTAAAAAAATAGCATTTATTTCAGTAAATGTCACACAATTCAGTCGCCGAGGCTTCCCAGAAAGTAATCACGAGGTACTTGTGATACCTCGCTCTTCCAAGTTAATTTTAACAATTAAGATTTACATTAATATCACTGAAACTTAACCTTAACATAATAAATAAACTTACATAAAGTTTGATCAAATACAAAACAATACTTTACTCCTATTACTTACTGTTAATGCGTAAAGACGGTTCTTGAAGATCGTTTACTCGTATCGACGTATGTTTTACGAGTATATGTATGCCAAGGTCTACCATACGGCGATATACACGTCAGGTATAGGATAAATATTATTATATAACTATATAAGTGAATAGAGCGTCGGTGGTTCATTGGTGTGGACTGTTGCTTTCTGATCCGGAGTTATCAAAATTATATGTACGTGTATCCGACGCTTTAAGAGATTCAAAGGTGTGTGATGTCGGCCAATCCACACTGGGCCCGCGTGGCCTATAAACCCTTTACTGGTAGGCTCGTGCCCCTCAGTGAGGACGTTATAATGAGCTGATAATGTACGAGTATGTGCATATGAAATATTCGAGGGCTCCATAAAGTAGTAGGACGCGAGTTTAGTTGATCGTTCACCAACTTTAATACCTCATAACTGGTAAGTGCATAACTCAGCTCGGGCATTACAACCTAGGTATGTCTTGCATACACAAACGCCATCCAATGTCCGTGTGACGATGGTAAACAATGCAAACGCTTGGCAATGCCCCAAAAGGATGTTTCTACTGTCCGGGAATTCGCTGAACACTAATAAGAAATGATATACACACTCGGTATAAGATTCTTAGACATGATTGGTATTTCAAGTAAATGTAAATATTGAAGAAAAAAGTAATTTTACACATATAAACCGATGCCTCTTACGTATACAACAAAAAAACCATTTTCATTTCATATCAGTTTCATTAATAACTACCAATAAGGAGCGTAAATGGCGCTGTGTGAATGTCAGTGAATATTTATTTATTTGGCATGTTACTTTATCTTTAATCAACCAAGCTTTGTCACGTAAAAGATTGGTAAAACCACTCAATTAATGCTGAAAAAAATATTCTTCTACTCACTAGGTTTTCCCTCTAAGGTAAACTTGTTACCTTACTTTGAGAAGACTTAAGTGTGAGGTTATCTGCATGGATGCTCTCATTACTTTTGCCATATCCTTAACTTGAAAGAAATAAATTTGTTTATTCGGTGCACCAAATTTACAAATACAATCAAATTCTATAACTTAATATAACAGTGAAAAAGTTGAAATAAGGGACCGAAAAGGCATGTACTCAGCATGGTGTCGCGGCACGAAAACGTACTGAAACGCTTTTTTTTTTCGAACTGACTACTGCTGTTGGCCGCAGATGGCCTTTACAGCTTCACCGGGCAAGTGGCGAGCGCAGATGGCTCTCAGCCTTAATATTTACACAACGAGCTAAGGGCGTCCCGAACGGGACTCGAACCTCGGCTTAGGGCGTTGCGGGGGGGGGGCTTGGTAGCCTAACATATGTTTGGGGAGAAAAGCGGCCCACATGCCGGTTACGCGAATAGGGACTGTGCGAACCTACAGGGGCACGCGACGATGCCCCGCGGGGTACTGAAACGCTGATCTTCCGTAGATACCTTATTTGAAAGAGAGACAGAGCTACACGCAGTGCGGATACCAGATAATATATAATCATACCATATTTAGGATACAATTCACAGACATCCGAATATACAATTAGACTGGACAAGCCGCCAAGTTTATAGGCAGTCCCAGTGTCGCAATTTCTTTTCGGTTCTTACCTGTGAAAAGTTATTTATATTTCTGGTAAATTTACTGATTCATTGCGATGATGGCATGTTACAATTGCACAGGATGGCATTTTGGAAAAAAAAAACAAGGTAATTTCTTCTAATATTCGTGTCTTGACTCGTCTCACAGAGCGTAAACTGGCAGCCAGTGTATGCTCGTTGAGCTTACATTTGTCGCACTTTAAACGCGGCTTGCCCCATCTCCTGTATTGGGAAATCTGTGATACAATTCAACAAGTACGATATAAAATAAAATAACATATATATATTTAATACATACATATACATTCATATACATACACACACTAAACATACAATGCACCACGACACAATATTACATACAATATACATACAAAAATGTAGAATATAAATTATTAAACTATACATTTGACATAGCAGATCATTTTAAGATTGCTCAATCTGTGACCTAAGGAGATACTTTTTGTAGTTACCCTTAAAGCTTCCCACAGTCCGACATTGTTTAAAGGGTGGTGGGATATTGTTCCAACATCTCGTGGCAGAGTAGCGAAAGCTACCACGAAACGCCGCTGTGGTATGTCTCTGATTGAGCAGCAAATGGCATGTCTTGGCAACTTATATGATGATAAAGCGTTAGAGCTCCCTTTTTTACGCTTTTTTAAAATACGCACCGATTATGACATTTTTAACAATTAAAAAGACCCTTACCAAAATTAGGTCAACAGCTAGCTGCACTGTATTGATGGAGCAAATATTTGAACAAAACAACATTTCGACGTAACAACCATTGCCAATGTTTGTTCAAAGCACAACTGGTACATGTGTAACTCGGACGAATACTGTAAACAAAGCTACGGCACGTGGCCCGGGTCGTTCGAATATTCTAGATAGTGTTCCATTTCGTAGCTTGAGTATGAATCCTGGGTTAGAAACAATTAGACCAACTCTAATAGAGTTTTCAAAGCACTTACGGCCTTTGACGTTATTTTATATAATGACCGCTACCGTTTGTAGTTGGCCAGTACCATGCTAAACGTGAGTTCTAAAACACATCAGCCTTTTCTGATAGCTGATAATCCTGCAATTTTCTAACCAAACTGGAAAAGGTTTCGTTAAGTGACTTTCACTATGTGTTCTTCATGGGGTTCGAATCTTCGACCTATGAATCAAGTAACGATCAAAACTCAACACTCCGACTACTAAATACGAAGTTGTTCAGTATGAAACAACTCATGCAACTCTGCCTTGGATATTGTAAAAAATAATATCATCATCATCAGCTCATTCTACGTCCCCACCGAGGGGCATGAGCTTACCCGTATAGGGTGTATAGGCCTTAGTCGTCCACGGGGGCCCAGTGCGGATTGGCCGACTTCACGCACAACCTTTGAATCTTCGCAGGCGTGCGCAGGTTTCCTCACGATGTTTTCCTTCACCGTAAAAGCGTCAGATAACGTACATATAATTTCGAAAATTTAAAACATATTGGTACGTGGCGGGCTTAAATATGTGCCTTCCCAATGAACTCTTCGCACTCGTAAACTATAATTGCTGTCATACAAAGTTTTACTCCTACAATGTGTCCCTAGAAATGTATAAGTATTTCTATGGCTATCTCTATTAAGTGCAGCAAACAAGCTATATTACTCATTCTGAAACGGTAGTATGTTGTATCGATTGTTCCTACTAACGGTCATCGATGATCCGGCCCGTGTTGTAATGATTTGTTTGACTTGGATCTATATTGCGCTTACCGTAAGTTGCTTGATCTTAACTAGATATCGCGGTTTGCGGTGCAAGTGCATAAGCGCTAGCGGTGCCTCATTCGACGGTGTCGACGACATTATTCTAATTGACGACCCATGTGATATAATTAATGAAAGTTGGCTACTTAACCAAGGTATCGATCCCCGTGCTGTACAAATTTTGCTTGACTTAGAAGTATACACCTTTCGTTGAGCATGACCACAGATTGAAATCTGTGAGCATGACGATGGCGATCAAGACTATCCAAAATTATTAAAGTAATATTTATAGCAGTTTACTATTATAAGACATATAAGCAAATTCCAATATATAAATTTATAACATATAGAAACTGTTCATTTATGTTGTTAAGATAGCTTTAGAACCCTCTAGTTTTGAGTGTTCTCACAGGTTTTCATCATCTATTTCACTGATAAGTAGAATAAATCTGATATATGGACCTTTCGTTATGATTGCTTTTACTTTATGTCAATGTATAATTCGATTCTTAAATATAGAAGTGTGTTTCATGGGAAGTGGCGTTATGGTAATAAAGCTTGGGTTCTGATTTAATTGAACCACTTATTGTGTCAATTTTTAAATTTAACGATACACAAATCCTGAACGCTCCTTCTTATAACTTAGACCACACAAAGTGATGTTCAAACGGTCTAGTATCATTACACGGTTTGATGCTGCGACACCGCAGACATCTTCGCTTTACCCGGTTAGCTTCTACGAACATGGTATTCCGACTTCAAGTTTCTATTGCTTTAAAGACTAAGAGAAAATTGCTAATACATTGTTTAACTACTGTGGTCTACTGTGGTGACCGATGGGCTTAGAATAAGCCCAATATCGGTAAATATTTATAATTTATCGTGATTTGGCTAAGCGTTTGGCATAGTCATCTCACGATACGAAGGCTGGTCTTTATCTCGGACAGAGAATTAGCCTAGCAATTCAGTGCGGGAACGTGACCAACCTCTTTGGGCACCTTTCCACATTATGGCGACCTCAACCATTACTCCCTATAAATAAAATATCTTTTTGTATATATTTACGTTCTTTAGGCTATTTGTAAATATGTATATATTTTAACAAATGCATTTTATTAGAACTTAGTTTATAAATAAGTTTGTAATGAATACTATCTTTTATAGCTAAAATAAAAGTATATATAATTAAAATTACCGGGAATAAGAGACCTAACATCTGTTGTCTCGGGTGTCGGGCGCAGTGCGGCATTGATGGAGAATAACAATTGATTAGTCGTTGTCTCAATCAATGCCGCTCTGTCATGGTCAGGTGTATCACTTACCATCAGATGGAATAATGAGTGGTTCAATAAAGCAGACCTTTTAAAAAGGGGACAAAGAAATTGAAACAAAGGGAGGCGAAAACTGAAACTCAAAATTTATTTGTTCAATACATACATACTTACAGTCTGAAGCTACTAATAAGTGTGTGGGGAATTGAAAGTTTTACGTAACCTCATTCGGCGAAAGCTTTTCGGAAAGGTAACAGTTTTAATATCTTTTTTGTAATCCTTAAAAGAAATAATACGATGTGTGTGAATATAAGTCAGAAATATTGAGATTTAATAGATAGAAAGGTTTTAATAATTAGTGTTTCAGGTTTCTTTTGAATATAGTCAATATTCCAATAAAATTCAGTGCAAGTCATAAGTAGCAGTAGTAACAATACCTATTACCGTGATGTGATGTGAATGCGGTCTTGGGTGTCCGCTATATATGAGACTGTATGGTCGGAAAATTCATCATCATCAGCTCATTAAACGTCCCCACCGAGGGCCACGAGCCTACCCGTAAAGGGTGATTAGGCCTTAGTCGTCCACGTGGGCTCAGTGCGTGTTGGATTTGGAATGCAAGTTGCAGGTGTTTCAATGAATTAATAAAAATCTGACAGGTAGCCACTGAGACCCCTACCATCGGCCGGATAAATAAATATTTTCATACCTGCAAAACGAACAATTTATATGCTGTCCGTACCTGATTATGACATTATAATGAGTAAACGATATCTCATTACCTCCGAAACATAACAATCGTAAGCTTTCGTCTTCAGAACTATTTGCACTGAAAATTGGTGTTTAAACCTATCTAGTACACAAAAGCTGTAAAATCTATTCTACAGTCTTCATCTCTATTACAAAGCATTAAGAACTAAATCACCAATGCTGCCATGGGATATAATGCAAGATTTATATCGTCCGAAGCGTGTAGTTAACCTACATGGAAGACTATTATTTCTGGACTAGTTTTTCTGATAGTTCAATGATTTATATAACAAATACATGTTGGCGAGTTGTAGGATGACGTTATCATAACTGTACACTGAAGTACTGAATAAAGGGTCCATATAGGGATGTCGGCTAAGGTTTTTCGATCTGTTAAAACAAGATGAATCCAGATACTTTGAATGGTCTATAACTAGGTTTTTTTAATAGTAAGAATTCATATATTACACTGATTACACTATTGGTTGCGGGCTTAAGGGTTCAATCCCCAGACAGTACTTTGTGGGTCATATTTTACTAACACATCAAAAAACTGTGGGAACGGGAAGATATGAAGTTCGAAATTTAACATTTTGGAATCCGAAAAATGTATTTTATTAAATGAACATGAAATAAAAATAACATTATGATGTAATTGTTTTATGTTCCAAACAAATAGAGAAATAACATGTCCGTCTGTATTCATCTGGGTGGTTCTATCTACCCATAATAAAATAATAGTATTTACTTTATTTATTCCATATCACATCAGAAAAACATTGTAAATTGTTTTTCTGATGTGATATGGAATAAATAAATTTCACACAGGTCTCTTGTACCCGATATTTGTACATATAAATATCTTTCTTTCTTTCTTTCTTTCTTTCTTTCTTTATAATAATAAAACTACACCGTATACCATATGTTACTACCTACTACCATATGTTCCGGGTTCAATGACACAACCATCTAGTCTCAATTAAAGATAAAAATACATTACGATCATTTCACATCGTAATGTATTTTTATCATACAAAACGATTTTTTTTGAAGAAAAAAGTAAGTTTGTCCGTCATTTAGAAACCATACTACAAGCTTTCTACAAGTTGGCGGACAATAAACGTAGACTTCATTACAATAAAATATCTATTGTGTCTCGGATACTGTCCACCAATGCATTTAATTGAGACAAGATGGTTGTGTCATTGAACCCGGAACATATGGTGTAGTTTTATTATTATAAACAACTAACTGTTCAGTGGAAATCAGTACCAACGTAGATATTTGTATGTACATATATCGGGTACAAGAGACCTAGTATCTGTCGTCCCGGGTGATAGGCGCAGGATAGTGTTGACGGAAACTAATGACGTCATTTTAACTTCCCTAACTATGTCATGGTCAGGTATTTTTTTTAAGGCTTCTTACGACCCATTTGGTGTAATGGTGGAGACGTCGGCTACTACACCGAGGGTTCCGGGTTCGATGCGCGAGCAGTACAACATTTGTGCATGAACATGTCTGTTTGTGTTGGTCTGGGTGTTTCTATGTATAATATGTATGTATTTACAAAAAAAATAAGTATTCTTATCCGTTGTTTAGTACTATACTACAGGCTTCACGCTTAACTTGGGGCTAGATGGCGCTGTGTGAATGTCAGTGGATATTTAGTTATTTATTATAAAATTTATTATACCCACACAGACGATGTTATAAAAGGTCTTTTTCAGATAAATGACAATTGCAAACATTCTAAAACCTGCCTAATATATTGATCAACAAAATCCACATTGCCACGGTCAATTAACACCGAGTTTAAGTTAAGCAACTTAGGGCTAGATGGCGCTGTGTGAATGTCAGTGGATATTTTTTCATTTATTATATCACCCACCACTAGGTGAGCGAACTGACCGTCCTGATCATGTAATGACTTAAAAAATTCGTGAACACTCACACAACCACACACGCGCACTCACACACGCGCACTCATACACGCGCACTCACACACGCGCACTCACACACGCGCAATCACACATGCGTATTCACACACGCGCACTCACACACGTGCGATCACACACGCGTACTCACACACGTGCACTTACACAACGCACGCGTTGTACTTAGTTGATGATGGTCCTGTACTCCCTCTGAAACACCCGATTGTTTGCAAAGTAAAAATGATTCTGTGCTTCGTAGGGCACATTAAACCTTCGGTCCTGGTTCAAACAATCATAGGATGGTAGTTGTTAACACCTATCCGCATTGAGCCCATGGTGGATTACGGCCCAATCTCTCCATAGCTGTGAAGGCCTGTGCTCGGTAGGCTACAGGCTGATGATGATGATTACTGATATACAATGTCGACATTTATGCAACATGACATAACTTCCTTATCAATAAATGTAAATACTGTTGTATAATTTGCATGGGAACGGTGAATTTTTTGCCGCATCGCCGTACAAATGAGTCATTGTTAATTTGTTACGGCGAAATGAACTCATTTGGTATAGCGGTTAGCGCCGGTCGTGTAAGGTAAGCTACTATGGTAATATTCGATGTTCGGATGGATCGCCGAATAACCTAAAGGTTATTAAGGTAAACGTTATGGAATAGAATTTTATTTATTTTGGACAGTCAAATGTTCAAAAGGCATGCAAATATAATATTTTTTAAATTGCATTTTACTTCTCTCATTTTTATTTCAAATGATTGATATTATGTTACATAATTAAAGTTACATGAGATATTTCCCTCATTTGTCATTAAATTTTATTATTCGGTCACATAAGTAAACTAAATCAAATGATACCAATTTTTTCGGCATTCAATAAAAGAGCATGTCAAGTCAAAAGACCTTATCATGGTTCATATACTCCTTAATAGAGTCAAAAACTTTGACTATGTATATTTATCTATTGAGACATAATAATGATAGAATTAGCGCATTCCAAGATTAGCAGAATTGGGGATCTGCTTGTTGTAGTATAAGCAGTAACACTAAAATAAAAATACCAACTGGAACATTCAGCAGTAGACAATAATTGGCTAAAACTAACATAAAATTAGTCACCGCAACTTCAACTCTACAATCCAACCACGTAGAGTACATTCCGGGTAAATCTCAACAGTACTAAGAACGGAAGTTAAAGTTTCATTGCAGTTAACTGGGTACTAACAGTAGTTGTGCCTTCATTAATTACCATACAAAACGTACGCTACCAACCGATGTGGAATGTGAGAAAGTGGGGTGAGGGGAAGAGAGCCAATGGCTTGCAGGGCTGAAGCTGCACCGAAATTATCTATTTAAACATTATCCATCTTTTAGTAACCTACACATGGAAGTTGCCATCACAGACTGCACAACATGGTCTGGATGTTGTATATGTATGTATTTACAAAAAGTATATAAGTATGTTTATCTGTTGTTTAGTATCCGTATTACAGGGGAATGCTTAGTATGGAGCTAGATGACGTTGTGTGAATGTCAGTGGATATTTATTATTTATTCATCATATTGATTAGTAGCCGCCTTAACCACTGCCCAAGATCGGTCGTCAAATAATCGTAGTACCCATAATACAAGCTTCCCGCTTAATTTGGGTCTAAATTAAGTGTGAAGCCTGTATTATGGGTACTAAACAACGGATAAACATACTTATATACATTTTTTTTGTAAATTCATAGAATATGATACATAGAAAACACCCAGACCATTACAAATAGATATGTTCATGCACACAAATGTTTGTACTGCCCGGGGATCGAACCCAATTATCTATTTAAACATTATCCATCTTTTAGTAACCTACACATGGAAGTTGCCATCACAGACTGCACAACATAGTCTGGATGTTGTATATGTATGTATTTACAAAAAGTATATAAGTATGTTTATCTGTTGTTTAGTATCCGTATTACAGGGGAATGCTTAGTATGGAGCTAGATGACGTTGTGTGAATGTCAGTGGATATTTATTATTTATTCATCATATTGATTAGTTGCCGCCTTAACCACTGCCCAAGATCGGTCGTCAAATAATCGTAGTACCCATAATACAAGCTTCCCGCTTAATTTGGGTCTAAATTAAGTGTGAAGCCTGTATTATGGGTACTAAACAACGGATAAACATACTTATATACATTTTTTTTGTAAATTCATAGAATATGATACATAGAAAACACCCAGACCATTACAAATAGATATGTTCATGCACACAAATGTTTGTACTGCCCGGGGATCGAACCCGGAACCCTTGGTGCTGCAGTCGACATCTCAACCGCAACACCAAATGGGTCGCATATATAAAGCTTAGTTTACATCCCTAACCGAGCATAAGATTCATGATTATGCCGTTAAATAGGGAGTTATTTCAAGCAACATTTAGTACTAAGCATTGAACTAAGTCATCTGCACGCCGCGTTTAAATAGGGTTAAAAATAATTGTAAACTCAAGACTCAATTGTTAAGGGACATTTTTGAATCGTAAAAAATAAAATTTAATCCTGGATTGAATCGAACACGGGTTTAAAGAGTTGATAATACAATTATATGTTATACTTACGCCAATTTTTAAAGGAATGCCAAAACCCATTCGCCTACTTAATAAAAAAAATATTGTGGATCTTTACAGGTAAATGTTTGAACTAACAGCCAATGACAGTCCCCTCAGGACTACAGGCTTACTCTGAGGTAATGAGGCGTTTTGTCATTATCTGCACCATATATATCGTTAAATTAATTAAGACACAAGCGCATATCATATTTAACCAGTCACTTGCATCGCTTCTAGTTTGAAGTTAAGTCAAAATCACGATGATTTGTTCGTGTGCCTCAGTCCGGTAGTTCACGGCGTTCTCGTCACGGTCCAGTTAGCAGGTGCGCCACGAAACAAGGCTGAACTTGAACTGTGTCTTGAACTGACGGTCTGCCGAAATAAGCGAGTTAATTACTTGCAGCTGACTTAGTAAAGCATTCTGTGACTCTTATTTATTATATTAATAGCTTTATTCATTTAATGTTAACGACTTAGGTATTATTGAGAGTGTAGCTTAAATTGCTGTTTGATCCGGGGGTCGTGGTTGTGACCGCAAAGTCATTTTGTGAATTTTTACAGTTTGTAATGACGTTGCAGGCTGCTCACCTGTTTATCTGCAAAGAAAGAGGATTCCATGCTTTTCGAAGCATAAAAATGGTAAAAAACTGTGACAATAAGTCGGATGTAACATAAAAACCACCATAGGGGCCGTAAGGCATCTTTGAAACTGTAACACTTGAAGGCTTAGATAACTTAGATTGCCCATCGACTATTACCAAATTAATTAGAAGTAGAAGCTTATACAATATAATTCATTGACAAACAGACTGACCAAAGTATTGTATCTCAATGTATTTTATTGCCTATAAAAACTTCAGAGACTTTTAAAAGGCATGAAATTTAATTTTTTTTTAATAGGTCTAGTTAAAAACAGATTACTAGTACAATTCGAAAAGATACAAGAACAATAAAAACAAAGCCGTAAAGAACAAAACAAAATCCAAACAATGTAGAATAGCGACGTGTGTCAATTATTATTTTAACTAACCAATTTAGCCTTAATCAAACTAATGACTGCGGACATAAATATGACGAGTTATAATTAAAATCTAAAACAAAGAAACGTCAAGAGGGTATAACAAATTATAAGCATCAGTCTTACAAATGTATCTCGTCAAACAAATAAACCTTTTTTATTTTTATCAAGTATGTATGGGAGATTTATTACATCTGCCATCATCTAAAAACGTACAAACAGATATCTGTGGTTAGGACTCAATGTGAAATGTATAAAGATGTATAAGATATCTTTTCCTGTTAACTTTGGGTATAGTATATATTATTTAATCGTGATTTGGGTAAGAAAATATTGTAAATACAAAAGTGATAAGCTGGGTCATAACAAAATTAGAAAAAATTGTGTCTTACGGGACTTATAAAACTAACTTACCTTAGTGAACGTCTTCTGCTTCTTTCTTTTATAAATGTCGCCAAAAGATTATTAGAACAATATATTCGTTTTACTAGAAGTTAGAATGTGCTGCGTATCCACTTACTTAATTATTAGATTATACAATTAATATTAGCAACTAGTATTCACTAGGTTTACTACCAATTAGAATTAATATACGTATTTGTTTATTAACTTGTACCTGCTCTTCATCATCATCAGCTCATTAAATATCCCCACCGAAGAGCACGAGCCTACCCGCATAGGGTGTATAAGCCCTGTGCGGATTGGCCGACTTCACGCATAACCTTTTAATCACTTCGCAGGCGCAGGTTTTCTCACGCTGTTTCTCTCACCGTAAGAGTGTCAGATAACGTACATATAATTACGAAAATTCGAAAATACATTGGTACGTAGTAGGAATTGAATCTGCGCTCTTCAGATCGGAAGGCTCTTAGAATCGCATTTATTTATCGAGCAAAATAGGTGATATACATGCGTACCAACGAACACCACTCAGTTGAACATCAAGATATTTATAAAAGAATGTTAAAATTACACCCTCATTTCTCACCAGAACCACAATAAACACAATTCAAAATCAAACCACGTAATCGTGCACCTAATTGCCGCATTTGATAAAAATCCCACCCACGAACATTTGATTTGACATCTCAAGCGGTGCCCACGTGACCGTTTGACAGGTGACTGTAATGGCGGCGTATCTCCCGGCTGTCACTCACGGAAAGGTTAAGGTTGTACTAATAGTCTTTTTCGTAATTGACCGGTTGCATGCTACTAAACGTCACAACAATAGCTCAGTATGGTCATTGTTTTTTTCATTGTCGAATATTAGTCAAGATATCTGTTAACTATTTACTGAACTTTTTTAAGTAGGTATTTAATTAGTTATTTAGACAATTTCTTGCTCTAAGAGGTAATTTATGTATCATATTACTGTTCATTTTAAAGTTACGGTATTGGATAAGAAAAAATATATTGATGCTGTTAATAAGGTGGATAAGATAAGCCTAAACCTAAGATAAGAGGCACCTATCTGATATATACATCTTTGGAAACGACAATTGCCTATCAAATAAATAATAACGCTTCCTCATTTTAATTTTGTGATGATGATGATGATCTTATTCAAATGCCATAAGGTAATTTAATCATAAGGGTGACAGAAATAAAGACGACAGCATATTTTAAAGTTTATGCTTTATTATCTCCAAAAAAATTCAGTTAATATATAACAATGATATTTAATACGCTATTAAAATGAAACAAGATTATCAAAATAGATAACAATAATTTAAATATATTCAAGGATAAAATATAATTGACTAATATCACTAAATTTTAAAATAATTGCCCATTTACGAGTAATAGTTCAAATCATATTTTATCGACGATAATTGTTATTATAAATTCAACACTTGCAACCTCCCTTTTCAAGACACTTGCAGTCTTCGCAGCGTACTATTTTCCCAGTTTCATTCTTGTACACGCAAACGCAAGATTTTCCATCACTAGGAATACAGACGCAACCTTTTTTATCACATTTTTTTCCAGGTGATTTGCAATCACATTTGTTACTTTCACAACAACAGTCATCGCAACGAGTGATATTGCCTTCAGCATCAGTGCAAACACAGATGCAGTCTGCCCCTTGAGTTTTAATGCAAACGCACTTAGCATCCCCACATTTCCTAGACGAGGAACATTTGCAGGCGCCACAAAGTGCTAGGTCTTTTGTTCCATCCCCACACACACACTTGCAAGGCTGTTTTGAAGATTGGCAGGCGCAGTCCTTGTTGCAAGACTTCCCCAGATTTCGCAATTTCAGCAGAACACGTACAGTTATTGCATCTCTTTGAGGTGTCGCCCTCGCAGCAAACACAAATGCAAGGATTACCCTTTGCAGAATTACAAGCGCATTTGCAGCCATCTCCTTGTTTTCCATCGCACTTGCAATCGCCACCGCAACATTTACAGTCAGTGCATTGTTCATTCTTTCCATCCTTGGAATTGCAAATGCAAGCATCACTACATTTGCTGGAACAGGAGCAGTCGTTACAAGTTTTAATGGCTCCCGATTTGTCACAGCAAGTACAAATGCAACTTTTTCCACCACTCGGGACACAGATGCACTTGTTATCACCGGACTTGCATCCGCCTTCTATACATTTGCAATTATCGCAGCAAACAGGCTTACCGGATTCATCTAGCTTCCTACAAATGCAAGATTTTCCCTTCGCAGAGCTGCAAACACATCCTTTTTTGCAGATTTCAGATGCTACATCTGCTTGATTGCATTTACTTTTGTTACCTTCACACTTGCACTCGCCATCGCGGCATTTGCAGTCGGCACATTTGATGATTGTTCCTCCAGTTTTAATGCAAGCGCAATTATCATTACACTTAATTGCCTTCGAAGAACAAGTGCAATCAGTACAGATGTTCCCAGCATCTCCTTTGCAACATCCACAACTGCAACTCTTCCCTTCGGTTTGAGAACAGATGCACTTTTTACTTCCACTACCACATTTGCAATCGTTACAACGAACTATCTCGTTGTTAGGTCCGCTGCGAACGCAAATGCAGGACTTCCCTTCGGTGTTTATGCATACGCATTCAGTTTTATTGCTTTTCATGTTGGCTGAGGCTTTCTTGTTGCAGCAAGACATGTTAACTGGAAATGATAATAAAAGAAATGTTAAAAATCTCGTTTATGTTGTAAATGTCATAAAGCATATAAATGGGTTGTATGTATTCAAAAAGATTGCGAATTATACATAATTATTTTTTATTATTAAATATTTATTTTGCCGGCCAACCCAAAATTAACTATTCAACTACGATACGCTTATAGCGTCAATATAGCGTTAAATATGATAAAACATTCTTGTTTAATAAACTTCCCTGAAGCCACAATAACCTACCCTCAACTGGACTAACAGGGCCTTCTAAACATAAGTTTATATTAAATAGCATCATTAACACTGCGAACTCCATAGGTAAAATAACACGTAGACTTGATGAACCGTTGCTAATTACTCATATTGTTATGATAATTAACACATGCCATCGAACATTATAATTCATGTATAGATACCTTAAGATGTTAGCAACTACATAATTATTATTCATTGTATATTCACTTGTCTAGCTATTGTTATTTTTGAATGACCTTGGTGTTAATTGGTCGGGAAAGCCTTATACCACTACTTTTGCTGTTATGATATAACATTTGTGTACTGTGTAACGATAAAAGTTTAATAAAATACTGTCGTATCATACAATCTGTAACCGATAGTTAATAAGGAAAATAATTACATCACTTAAATGTCTATCAAGCACACGCTCTATACCTATTACTTCTACAGCCATACAAAGTCCACTGCTGGACTCAGATCTTCCCAAATGATTTTTATAATTAGGGGGTTTCGAACCCTAACTCGACGCGCAAGTTTTGGTCTGGGCGTTTCTATGTTTATCGGGCTGTTTTTTTTCAAACTGACTATTTCTGTTGGCCGCATATGGACTTTCCAGCTTCACTGGGTATTTGATGAGTGCAGATGGCTCTTAGCCTTAAAATTCACACAACGAGCCTAAAGGCGTCCCAGAGTAGGACTCGCACCTCGGCTTAGAGCGTTGCTGGGGGAGGGGGGCTAGATGACGCTGTGTGAATATTATTTATTGACACAAGTCCAGCCCTCCCTTCTTTCCACTTGCCAAGGATTTGGACACGGCTCTAAACAACATATGTCACATAACAAAATTATCAAATAGATAAAATGGAAATACTCACAAACAATTCGTGTTGTTACTCTCTTATCAGCTGTATTCGACGCGTTAGTTGAGTCAGTAATGCAAGTGATAACAACCGGTCGGCTTTATACATTGTTGATAGCGTGTGCAAAACCGTGCGCAGCCCTATGTGATGTGCGCAAAATGACGTCACTAGTGCCGTGTGACAGTTCGCGAAGCTTCGGCGTGACTTGAAACGATGACGTCATGCTTCAAAGAACTTAGGCATTTTTTAAACAAAAACAATATAAAACAAAGGCAATGTATACTAATAATACAGCTTCACTACATAGTATAAAACAAAGTCACTTTCTCTGTCTCTATATCCCTATGTATGCTTAAATCTTTAAATCTGCGCAACGGATTTTGATGTTAATTTAATAGATTGAAGTGAAATATATATATATATATATATAGAAAAATTCAGTTAAATTTTAGGTTCCTAATGTGATGTCGTAAATAATTACATTGTTTCCGCTTACATTGCAAACGTGGGCTGAACCCTAAGAGATTTTTCGAAATAATGTTTTGATATACGACTTACACAGTATTTCTGTAGTGTATTTAGTATTAGCTTAACACCAGTGCGAAGTCGGGGTGGGTCGCTAGTAAGTTATAAATTCCTTAAATTATACAGGAAGATTAAGAAGTTAACCGTCTAGGATGAGGCGAGGCTATTTCTTGCTTCTTGTGCAAAGCATATACAAATATATAATATAAAGGTTCTATATTCCCTATTATTATTTTATTTATTATATAAACCCTTAACCAGGCTTGCATGCAATGTTCGACTTTAAAACATAACATTTAAGTTCAAACTCATGTGGTCCATTTGGTCAGTGCCTGATTAAGGGTCCATATTGCCAGTACATTCTAGTACTTTGAATATCTAGTATTCAAAGTATTTGATGACGTCACAACAGATAAAGTACCAACAGATTACTTACACCATATGATTGTACTTACCTACGAGTTCTAACCATTGTATGTCGTCATTGGTACTCCATATGTCGTGAGAAATGTTCTAGATCGTTATTTCTATATTGCGTAATATTTTGTAGTAATTACGATACTCGTATATTGTTAGAATCAACACGCTTGTTAAAATAGCATGCTATGCTGCCTAGTTAGCATTAACAATGTATTAGCTAAGTAAATAAGCTTGTATTTTAAGAATCACACCCAATGAAATCTTTAACTAATATAACAAGAAAATTCTAGCTTTGAATGTAAATATTTGTTAAGTTGTCATAAAGTAAATAATTTGTCATCAAACTACGATTAAATAAATGAAGGATTTTCATTAAAATTTATTTAAAATATCACATAACTGGTGTTTAAAGTATCTTGAGGAAAATTAATGTGCCCGATGTAGACATAGTGTATACGAGATATAATTAAATATTATTGTTTTCAATCAATATAATTTAGTTATAGTTAAATGTTTATTTTGTTGTCTAATTGATTGATCGGATATGAGAATAATTTATTTGTTTATTCCTTGCGGTCAATGTTTGTANGAGGGACTGATTAGGCCTTAGTGGTTCACGCGGGCCCAGTGCGGATTGGACGACTTCACACACAACCTTCGAATCTCTTCGCAGGCGTGCATGAAGGTTTCCTCACGATGTTTTCCTTCACCGTAAGAGCGTCGGATAACGTACATATACTTATGAAAATTCGGCACATTGGTACGTGTCGGGGTTTGAACCTCAGCCCTTCCGGTAGGAAGGCGACAGTCCACACCATTGAGCCACCGACGCTCCAATAGGGGTGTATTATGCAATAAATTGGATCAGCAAGTTGAAGTGGCAGTGGGCCGGTTCCGTATACGTTACGTCGCAGAACCGATGGCCGTTGGAGTAGACGAGCTATGGAGGGGAGACCGCGTCTTGGCAAGCGTAGCGTAGGACATCCTTCAGCCCGATACACCGACGACCTACGAAAGGTGGAGACTGGATGAAAACCCGGAGGACCGGGATATATATGTCCAACAGTGGATTGAGATAGGTTGAAGAGACCAACTTTGACTCAAAATAACGGATTCCTATACTTAATCCCACCAAAGACGTTTCATGTGCAATGTTCCCAAGACAGCTACATAAGGTTTGCCCTGAAAAAGATATCAGATCTTATGTAGAGCCAAGTTTCTAAATCTACACCAATGATATTCTGTATCTTTGTAGTTAGGGTACTAAACAACTGATAAACATACTTATATGTTTTTTTTACATAGAAATCACCCAACTAATACAAAAAGACATGTTCATGCACACAAATGTTTTTACTGCCCAGAGATCGACCCCGGAACCCTTGGTGTAGTAGGCGACGTCTCAACCGTTACACCAAACGAGTCGTCATGAGTTGATTCATTCATTTCGATATTTTGAAATTAAAGATAATTTGATTACTAGTTTTTATGGCAGACCTTGATCTGCTTTATTTGAATGAATTCGTGATTTCCATTGCAATACTGGGCGAATCGTCGGCTCGTGTGGGCGATGCGACTCACCTTGGTCCACGTATTAACATTTAATACTAGACTTCTTGATATGTATGGAGCGTAATGAAACAACCGTTGAGTTACAATGCTAGTTTATTACTGGTTTGTGAAGTGACACACTCGTAAGTAGGCATACCTACATATCATTATCCACACCCTTATTTTGAATCCTGGCAACAATTAACAGAAAACTAAGCTTAAAATAATTTATACATACAATCTTAATATTAAAACCAATTAATACTTATAATTAACTTTTTTTCTGGGCTGCAATTGCATCGTACGTGGCAAAGGCGCGGCCTCCGACGTCGCCACCGGGATCGTGCGCGCGCCCTGTTCATTTGTAGGCATACCTACATATTACTTCTACAGCATGTCGAGGTTGATTGGTGTTAACTGCTTGGGGTCTTAAGTTAGCATTTTGCTACTTATTTGCTACTCTTCGGTTTAAAACAGTCCAGTTTTTTGGGTTCCGCACCAAAAAGGGGTTACACCCGCATGCGGGCCAACACGTCTGCAGGTCACACGCAATCCAAAACTTCTGTTCCGTTAGTGCGTGCTTCTAACACATACATTCGTATTCAGTATGAATAAAAAGCCATAACTCCTTTCCTTAGACTTTTTTCAAAAAAAAAAATATATTTTCTGTTTTTTACTACATTTTTTTTTTTTTTCCTTGTCTTGAAGCAAGACTACATACTAAAATAGCTAACTTTGCGCCTCTGGTATATTAGTACGCGCTCTTGCTGTGCATCCCGGACAAGGTTGCCAAACATACGAGGTTCCTCGTACAAATACGAGATTTGTAGTCTTCCGTACGAGGTACGAGGAGGCACTATCAACCTCGTACAAATATGTACGAGATTTTGTAATATGACTATGCTACATATTAAAAACTTGTAATATCTATCAGAACTTTAAATTTGACATAAAAAACATACATAGGTCGCATTTAGGCGTTCATTGTCAGCAAACTGTAATAGCTATGACAACCGGAAAAACCCCGATTAATTGAATATTTTGTTCTCCGCATTAGTCTTCTCTATCACAAAGTGATGTTAGTTAGAAGCTAGCAAATGTTTATTTTATTCAGTATTTTTAATGATAAAAGCGTTTTTTAGATGTTTGTGGTTCGAAAGTCAAAATACGAAATTTTTAGCTGCTTATGTACGCGTAATTTTATTTCGGGGCTGGCAACCCTGATTCCGCACGCGGGTGCCGAAATACCAATAGATAGGCAACATTAGTTTGAAGTAAAACGATGTCTTTACCTTTAAAACATAAGTTTGAGCTAGCGCATCTGTTTCAAATATTGAATTTGTATCGGATGTTGATTTCCCTTGTAAGATACTAAATATAAACCATTACTTATTACATTGGTACGAAGGAAATATAACTCATGATATCTCGTAAACCATATCGATAATCATTAAACTATTGACGTTATAGTGATTTTAATGCGATTCATAAGGTAGGTTGGATTCCACGAATTTGCGTAAACATTTTATACAGGGTGAATATGGAAACATTGGCATTCGACCTATTATTATATTGTACTCATATTATGGAATGTTTTTATAGAAATCTAATACCATATCGATTTATCATAGAAGTTATAGAAAATATTGGGTTATGGAATTAATATCTTCACGAAAATAAAACTCACTTTTGTAACATAGACGTAAAGCATATACATAGGTACTCATAGTTTCTTGTTTACTTATTGTTATTATGTAAAATTTGGCGAAAATACTCAATATTTACTAAGCTTAAGCTTAGAGGGTTCGATTGCGTAGCGGATAGTGCGTTTAGTAAACGACCGTAGAAGTCGAGCAACTAATTGGATGGGTGACCGAAAAATATAAGCTCGTTTCCCTTCGTCCCTCTGCAAGCCGATCTGCTGTCCGTCAAGGGAACTATCTCAGAATGGTAATCGTTAATACCCACCAGCATGTGATGTTTTGACAAAGTCTATGTTTTTAATCCTACTGACGGTCTCTGACATGTTTTTCTGCAACGAATACCATATTAGCAGCTGAGGCTGACAGCTTAACGTGCCCTCCGAATCAATCATAGTTCATGATCATCAGCTCATTATATGTCCCCACCGAGGGGCAAGAGCCCAGTAAAGGGTGGTAAGACCTTAGTCGTCCACTCGGGCCCAGTGCGGACTGGCCGACTTCACGCAAAGCTTTGAAGCTCTCCGCAGGAGTACGCAGGTTTCTCATGATGTTTTCCTTCACCGTAAGAGCGTCGAAAAACATACGTATAATTTCGAAAATTCGAAACGATAGTTATTTTTAGTCAATTAGATACATCAGCCAGCAATTTCCTAACTATAACAAGAATGTACGAAACAACGTTCACTATACGTTCTTCTCGTGTTCTTTATACCTACAACCCAGCTTGTTTAGTTTGGAGTCATACCCAGACCACGGAAGCAGTTTTCCGCTTGTAATGGATTCATAAGCCTTTGTTTAAAATAGTCTAATTTGCACGCACTTCCGAAAGACACAATTGCCTTGCGTCGATTAACATGTAAATTTAATGCAAACTCACTTTCTCGGTAATGTCCAATTTCTCTTTTTACTGTAACACTTGCAAGAGTAAACAAGGTGGATCCTTTCTAAGTGAATACGTAATTCGATGACTAAATCGACTTACTTACTAGCTGATGGTTTTGTTGAAAAGTAAATGACGGAGTTACAACATAGGTGAAGTTTGTAAAACTTTATTTCATATCCTATAAATATAAATGCGAATGTATGTGATGGAGGAATGTTTGTGACTCTTTCACGCAAAGACTAAATGGATTTTGAAACTATAAACACAGACAATATATCAGAATACCACGAAGGCAACAGTTTATAAAGTTGCTGTGTGAATTGTCCAAAATATGACGGTAAGTAATAAGTGGGAATGAATTACCATAAGAGAGCTATTCCAGCGTGCGCTGCCAAAACGGTTAGAGTTACATATAGGTATATAATTAATCATATAAATGTTTATCTTAAATAGATATATATTAAATATAAGCTGCTGCAAAGTAATACTTGTGAGTAGACGAAGTTTCGGTTTAAAATAAACTTGTATTTCTAATTTAGTTATATTTAGTAAAATATTCGGTTATAGTTATGTAGTGTTTGATAGTAAATTTAGTAGCTTCTTGACTAAATTTGGACCTATTTAAGGAGTCTATAGTTAGCTACCAGGCTTAAAATGCATAAAAATAAGTAGGTATGAGAACCCGTAATTTGGTCAGTGTTGTATGAATGTCGGTGGCTTATTGGTGTGGACTGTTACCGTCCGATCTGGAGGGCGCGGGTCCAAATCCCGCCACGTACCAATATCTTTTTGAAATTATATGTAAGTTAGGAGGCATCGAAATATTAGATCTAAATCAAATCAAATTATATGTACGTTTAGCCGACGCTCTTACGGTAAGGAAAACATCGTGAGAAAACCTGCGCACGCCTACGGAGATTCAAAGGTTGTGCGTGAAGTCCGCCAATCCGCACTGGACCCCCGTGTAAGACTAAGGCCTATACACCCTTACGTCGACTTATCATCATTTCGAGGGGCACGAGCCTACCCATAATGATGATGAATATCCCTGTATATTTATTTGACATAAAACTAATACCAGAAATGCCAAATCGTGCCCAGCAACAAAAGTGTTGAACCAGTGTTCTTATAAAAACAACAATTGAACTGTTAAACCCATCTTTTACTGACGATAAAATATTGAAATCGAACGTAAATAATTCATCGCACGCGCATTACCGCTTGTTCTTAACATCGTACTGTAACGGACGCGTTGTGCTGATGAAATGCAACTTAGTACGGTCTGCATCAAAACCTTTCTAGAAAACTCCATAGACTTTGACCATCATCGAGCGATGATCATTTTCTATTTATTACTTTTAATAAACCAAACGGCCTTCATCGTGATTGCTTTTGTTTGCTCAGTTTATTGAATCAACCGATCGGTGACGTTCATTGCAAGGCACGAGCCCTATCCCTATTGCGTAGCATGTCATGGGGAGATCATGCCGCGCGTTAGTAGCTAACACCAACGAATAAATGTGCCTTCTTAAGCAGAAATGGAGATCAAGGATCGAACATTACAAGCATTGCTTGAATAGCAGAACTGTAAAAGAAACGGTAGTTTTAATGCAGGCGATTTAAGGTCTTTCCCAAGACAAATAAGCTCCCATCCAAAAATAAAAAAAATGATTTTCGTTAATAATAATAAAATTGATAAAAAAGACTTGGTTGCTGACTGTACTAGTATTCACACAGCACGTTTTTGTCACATGATTTATTCTTTTGTTTCGAAAATCAAATGCAATTGAGATTTCGCATCTAGCACGCAATATAACAATAATACAGTATGTTATCAAAGTTTAAAGAATATACTCCAACATCAAAAGGCTTGTTGAGAAGAACCCATTGAGGAGCGTTAGTATTTAAAAAGGAAACAATTTATCACATGTATGTACCTAATGTAAGTACGCAACTTGGATGCCGAATGGCTCAAATGGACCGACGACTTGCCAAAGGTCTTTGGGGCAGAGGCTTATTAAAATGGTGGACCAGACTATCTGGCAAAATGGGAAGTCATGTATTCAACATTAGACTAAGATATGTTTATTACTTTGAAAAAAAATATGATAATAACATTTGAAGCATTATATTTTCTTAAATATTTTATTTTATTTTAGTTGAGTGATAGCAGTGAAGATAGTATTTTTACTAGAAATACTATCTTTTCCAATTACTTTTATTAATTAACAGAAACAAGCTTGTTACCGTGCATCAGCAATCAATCCGCGCGGAAACCATGTTTGATACGAGATCGAATTTAAGGCATGCCATTAAAGGTACCGAGTATGGTCGTAAACCTACAA
The DNA here is from genome assembly GCA_019425675.1 of Leucinodes orbonalis. Classification (NCBI taxonomy): domain Eukaryota; kingdom Metazoa; phylum Arthropoda; class Insecta; order Lepidoptera; family Crambidae; genus Leucinodes; species Leucinodes orbonalis. The sequence continues at coordinate 237,262 of PQWD01008209.1, forward strand.
ACCTTAGCCGTGGCAATTACCTGTATCGCGGTATCTCTGGTACGGCATCCAGTGTTGCCAGATGGGGCTATTCAGCACCAATTCGGCTATTTTTCTGTTGACGACCCATTTGGTGTTGCGGTTGAGAGGTCGGCTGCAACACAAAGGGTTCCGGGTTCGATCCCCGGGCAGTACAAACATTTGTGTGCATGAACATGTCTGATTGTAATGGTCTGGGTATTTTCTATGTAAAATATGTATGTATTTACAAAAAAATATATAAGTATATTTATCCGTTGTTTAGTACCCATAATACAGGCTTCACGCTTAACTTGGGACTAGATGGCGCTGTGTGAATGTCAGTGGATATTTATTTATTATTATTTTCTTATCCGGCGAGATCATAGGTAGCCAACTCAGCTACACCTTTATTTTATAAAAAATATGAATTCAGTTGATATTATTACAACAAGCAACTTGCATTGAGTCATTCGAATATTATCATCCTTTATTTAATTATTTAATAAAACAAATTCTCGTTTATAATTAGTTTAAATTGGTAAGTATGTATGATAAAAGTAATCATTATTAAATTTGTTTAAAGGTAATCGCCTCAATGCTACTTCGAGGCTGTTTGCGGTGTGCAGGCTATTTCAGAGAAAAAGTTCTGGCAACACTGACGGCATCTAACAAACACTACTCGGCTATGTCGCAGGCCCGTTACCACTTCCTAGTGCGGGCATCAATTAAGCCCTTCTGGTTACCGGTGACGTGAGTAGACGTTTTGCGGAATGCCCGGAAATGCCGTCTCGCTGTTACACTAGTGTTGGACAGGTTCGTTTAGGCAGAACTCTAAGCAAGGACATTTTTTCTTGCTTATAGTTTTCATTTAAGAAAGAAAGAATGAAAAAAGATTTATTGACCGTAAAATAAATACAATTGTACACAAAAAGTAGTCACAGATAAAACAAATGAACAATAATCATAAACTACTCGTATATAAGACACAGAACAGTAGAAAGTTATAAATATAGAGAAAAAGGAAGTAGATACGGTCAAAAGGTCCCGCCTCAGTATAAGCTGTTGTTATTTAAGGAGATTATTCTTCCCATTGCTATGCTATACGGAAAGGCCTGTGCCCTGCAGAGGGCTGATATTGGCTAATGATGATGATTTTCTTTTATGAAAACACAATATCAGTTTAGTTATGTGTAGGTTAAATAAATCAATATTTAACCTACACTCAAAACTATTCTAAGGTCATTTCTATATTAGAAGATGTTCCAAACGCAAAACACCTACAGCGACCTCGTGGCCAGACCTTCGGAAGCCATCTTGGAATATGACGTAATTTTATTCATAACATGCGTTGACATTGCAAATGGTTTGGCATATAATATTTGTAGGTGTTAATGAATGCATTTATAAATTATTGATGAGTATTTTTTTATGTTATCAAGTGAACAGGACGGACCGGACTATCACCTGATGGTAAGTGATACGCCTGACCATGACAGACAGAGCGCAATGAAAGAGACTAATAACTTATGGACAGTTATTATCCTCCATCGATGCCACACTGTGCCGACACCCGAGACGACAGATGTTAGGTGCCTTATACCCGGTAATTTCACTAGCTACAGTGCCATCATCCCGAAACACAAAAGTGCATAGCACTTATTTTACGGGACGATATCTGGCGCTACGGTAGAATCTACTTTGACAACTCAATATCGAGTCTACCACCTTGCAAGGAAGGTAATCAATGAGGTGTACTGCCTCCGTGGTGTGAACGTTGATTTGAAATCGCTACGTGACCCTGGGCCTTGGGTTCGAATCCCGCGGGGTGATCGCACAGTAAAGATCAGACTATTAAGAGGTTTTATAGAGTACCATGTAGGAGCATTCAATTGGACATGGCAGCATTCGGTAAATTACATAATATCGTAACGTCAAAAATTCCGTTATATGTACTTGAAGACAAAAGTATTTTAAAGCAATGTGTGATACACGTACACATAGCCCGGCATGAACAATGACATGAAAAAATTTTAAAGTTTGTAAGTTAATTTCCTTTTTAGGGTTCCGTACCTCAAAAGGAAAAAAACGGAACCCTTATAGGATCACTTTGTTGTCCGTCTGTCCGTCCGTCCGTCCGTCTGTCAAGACCCTTTTTCTCAGGAACGCGTGGAGGTATGAAGCTGAAATTTATATCAATTACTCAGGTCTACTGTCCCTTGAAGCTGTGAAAAAATCAAACTTCTAAGCCAACGCAATCAAAAGATACAGCCGTTTATGCCGCAAATTTTCGATACTTGCAAGGGAATCAAAACCTACAGGGTGCTTCCCGTGAACTCAGAATCTTGAAATTTGGTACGAAGCAACGTCTTATAGCATAGATAAAGGAAAAATTACGAAAACCATAAATTTTTAGTTACATCACATAATATATATTTTTTTTTAGTAATTTTAAACTTACTACCCATTTCCTCATAAACGCGTAGAGGTATTAAATTGAAATTCATACCAAATACTCAGGTCTATAATACCTTTAAGCTGTAACAAAATCAAACTTCTATGTCAACGCAATCAAAAGAAACAGCAATTTAAGCTGCATATTTTGAAACTCGCAAGTACTCGTAAGGGAATCAAAACCTAAAGGGTACTTCCAGTCGACCTAGAAACTTGAAATTTGGCATGAAGCAACGTTTTATAGCACACATAAAGGAAAAATTCCGAAAACCTTAAATTTTTAGTTACATTACAAAATATATATTTATTTTTTAATAAATATAAACTTATTACTTTTTTCCTCATGAACGCGTAGAGCTATAAAGTTGAAATTCATATCAAATACTTAGATCTAATTGCCTTTAACCCGTGAAAAAAAAAATCCTAAGTCAACGCAAAAACGCAAAACGCAAAAGTACAACCATTGATACCCCATATTTTGAAACTCGCAACTACACGCAAGGGAATTAAAACCTAAAGACCACTTCCCGTTGACATAGAATCTCGAAATTTGGTAAGAAGCAATAGCTTACAGCACAGCTAACACATCCCACCACCACCAATTTTAAGTAGTTATACCACTAAAAAAATTGTGATTGTAAACATAATTGTAGTTACAGCAATGACCGCGAGTTATTATACTATGTATGGGGAGGGCAACATTTTTCAAACGGCAAAGACGACCTCACTCATTGTCATTCAATCCCGATGTTTTGGTGATTACTTAAACGATAAAGAGATCTTTGTCTTAAATTTATGCTCCTCCATCTTTCCCATTGTAATGTTATGAATTTCATTTTGCAATAAAAATCCATAGTTATGACTCGATTGTCGTAATGAACGAACTTTGTAAACCTTGCAGGTTTGTACGGAACCCTCGGTGCGCGAGTCCGACTCGCACTTGGCCGGTTTTTTAGGAAACGTTTTGATATCTCATATTGCCTTAAACTATTTATTTGTTTTTATATATAAGTGAGATTTTATGAGCAAAATGGAATTATACCACTGTGAAATGTAAATGTTGATGGTGATCTGTCTAAATAATTATATTTACCTAATAATATTCTTGTTTCAGGTAATCAATCACTGCTGAGTTCACTTCTTTAACTAGTAGTCCAAAGTGTAAGTAAGCTTACTAATAAAAATATTCGCGTCAAAGGTACCCTCAGAATAAAAAAGGCATTATTATTTATGTGCTATTCCAACTTAATAGCACGGTTATATGTATATGCACAGTTATATGTTGACGACGCATCTGGTGTAATAGTTGAGACATCGGCTCTTACACCAAGGGTTACTGGTTCGATCCCGGGCAGGACAAAAATTTGTGTGCATGAACATGTCTATTAATATTGGTTTGAGTGTTTTCTATATACAATGTGTGATAATACAATTAACAAAAAAAATATGTAAGTATGTTTATCCGTTGTTTAGTATCCATATTACAGGCTTATGCTTAGTTTGGCGCTACATGGCGCTGTGTCAGTGGATATTTATTATCTTCAGAGGACTTAAAGAAGTCACGAAAAAGCCTTAAACCCGATGGTTTAGTCGTCTTATTTATGTGCCCGTAAGCTATTCGATTAGAAGGAAATCACAAAAGGTGTGACGTTGAGACAAAAGAAAATACCTAAAAGTCTAATTTTACAATGACTCACACACAGTCTGCTGTTAACTAAAAAAAGGATTGCAGTGTTCAAGGTTAAAACAATGGCCGAAATTTGCTTAGAATGTAACCACGTAAATAAAAAATAAAGAAATTTAAAATTACATAGATAAATAATCTAACAATAATTTATCCTCTGAATTCGCTTATATAATTCGCATAACACCAACTAACCCTAAAATATAAAGTGTTTAACTAAATAGATAAAAACCAAAAAAAATACATTTAGAAATTTACAAAATGATTGTATAGCGCTGGAAGCGAACCTTCTAAGTAATTATCATCATTTTTTTATATACAAATAAACATCTTTTTATAATGTTAATGCGCATGATATAAGTTAAAACGCATTTAAATTAGTAAAACCAGAATTAGCTTACCGGCAATTGCATGTCATACAAATGTATAAAATGACGTTTGTAGAACGTATTGCACCGCGCGGATGGGAACCGTAATCTTACTTTCATCGACGACCTCACGCGTGACCGCAAAGCCTAGCTGAGGTCACTGAGTCATTCAGATGAGTCAATGTACAGATGATACACTCCTTTGACATTATTTATTAATTATTAATATTTCGAAATCCTGAAGATTCACGGCCAAATAGTGGCCCGGTCCTTTGGAAGGCATGTGTGGGCCGAAGCCAACAGCACAGAGGCTTTTTTCGAAATGTTTAATCTTTGTATGTGTTACACGTGCGGATCTATCACAGAATGCACAATATGATACAACCCATGATGACCTCCGCCAGGTGTAAAGACTTGTAAATATATGGAAACTACGATACTGGCTATGGAATTTTTGGTGACTGAATATCTGGGCTATGGACTACGACGCCTTCATTAAACTAGTCTCACAGTAAAATAGAGACAGGCGGTGACTCGCCGCGGCTAGATGGCCCCTAATGGTCCCTGCAGTGGGGCGCACAGGGCAACATGGGCGCTCGCGGCTAGGGTGTCGAAGGTGCGCACATTTCACCATCGCGAGTAACAACGCAGGTCACTCGGAGCGGGTTTCCTCGCTATTACGCCATTAGACACTTCCACCCCCGAGCATATAGCTCTAGCGACTCACTCCGACGGCCAATGAAGGCAAGCGGGAGGTAGGATCTGGTCCTCATGGGGTCCACTTCGCCCACCAACAGAGACCGAGGCGAAGACAGAGAGTTTCCCCGGAGCACGGACCGAGGTGCGCGCCACACACCATCAGCTCTCCCACAAGCTGCCCGACGGTGACTGATTGCAACCGATGATTCTAGCATAAAGCTAATACCACCAGCGGGCGATGGGTCGTCACGTCCCTACCGCTTATTATTATTATTATTTAAAATTGAATAATAATATTTATGTAGATCCGCGTAAATGTAGTAAAAAGCAAATTTAAAGTTACAGACGATTTAATTATTCTTATTAAGAAAACTTACGGAGAAGAAATCATCGTGAGGTGCGCAGGTTTCCGCACGCCTGCGAAGAGATTCGAAGTGTGTGTGAAGTCGTCTAATCCGCACTGGGCCCGCGTTGACTACTGCCTATACAACCGCGTACGGAATGCTAGTGCCCCTCGGTGGGGACGTTTAATGAGCTAACGATGATGATGATGATTTGTAAGAATGAGGAATCAGAAATATGGCGAACGATTTTGGTGAAGGCTACAACGGTGTTTCCTGAAGAAGCTGCATAGATGTGAAGGGGGCTGAAAACGAACGATTGAAATAGGTACTATCTTTTTAATTTATAGGAAGGCCAACGAGCATACAAATCACCTGATTTGAATTGCAGTATCAACCGCAAGCCATGAACACTCATATATCCAAAGAATAAACGAAACTGTTGCCGATCTTCAAATACAGAGAGGGAAAAGGATTCAAAAGAAGGGAAAAGGGGATTTAAGGCCTCCAAAGTAACAAAGTTATTTTAAAAACGGTTTTCTGTAAGGCATTCACAAAAGCATACAGTTATAAAATAATTTGCTTTTCGAACTTCGTAGCTCTATCTAGTTTCGGCGCTACATTGATGAATCAGTTACGATAAACGGTCTTCCTTTATAAACTATTTTTTTTGGTAGCAATGATATTCTGTATAAGGTAGATACGCCATCCGTGCCTTAAAAACGAACCGCCAAAGAGAATACAGTTTGTAGGCTTTTGTTTAGGTAAATGTACGCTCATTCGAAATATGTGTATGTGTGTTGTCGCTGCATTCGGAACTTTTTTCGATTGTTTTGTGAGCATATCACGAATCTATACTTTTTACATCATTGGTAGCTAGAGACTATACTTTATTATTTCACAAATATTCACGTCACAAAGTTCCCTAATATTAATGCCATGTGAGTGCAGTTCGAACGGAATTCCCGTTAAGTAGGGCGCGCGGGATGGGAACCCGCGATCTCACTTTCATCAGCCGACCTCACGTTTGACCCGACACACGACACCCCGAGTACCCTTGCTACTTATACATGGATTTGTAACACTAATATTGTTCCCATGGATCACATGGATGTCCTTCATGGCTCCCAAGACATTGTATGTTAAAGTTTCATCATCTGCTCATTATCTGCTAATTATTTAAATATGGGTATTTTGAATTAACCGGTTAAAATGTTCATCCAGGGAAATGAAATGAAGTTTGTGATTATTCGCAGAGTTGCGTTGTCTGCGCGCACACACTCCACTTACAAACTGAACAGTATTTGCGAGTGCCCAGCTGATGATTCGATCGACGAGTTGCAACAAGTTGCGACCGATCTCACTATAAACCGGTTTATTTAGTTCCAAGTATCGTTCCTATTTGGTACCCCGCCCGTCACCCAAGACAACAGATGTTAGGTCTCTTATACCCGGTAATTTCACTAGCTACAGTGCCCTCATCCCGAAACATATAAGTGCATAACACTCCTGTTTCACGGGATGATATCTGGCACTGCGGTGGTACCTACCTAGACGACTCAGTTGAGACTTAAATTGAGTTCGATAATTAGCGGCATCATCATCAAAGTCGGCGGGTCAATGCTTGAGTCTCGTTCTAGAATACGGGCCTTAAACAGTTGTATGTAGTCACGCCATTTACGTAACCGTAATTTGGACTCCACGCCTTTTAAGTCCCAGTGCCAATTGAACGCCTACGCAGTTTAAAGCCAAATCTTGTTAGCAATCCTTTCATGTCACTTGACTCAGGATTTAAGGAAATCATTCAGTGATTACTTGATTGTAGAACGTGGGTGGCTTAATGGTGTGGACTTTTGCCTTCCGATCGAGAGAGCGCAGGTTCCAATCCTGCCACGTATCAATGCGTAAAATTTTCGATTTTATATGTACGTTTATCTGACGCTTTTACGGTCAAGGCAAACATCATGAAGAAACCTGCGTGTGCCTGCAGAGAGATTCAAAGGTTGTGCGTGAAGTCGGCCAATCTGCTCCAGAACCGCGTAGACGACTAAGGGTTATACACCCTTTACGGGTATGCTCGTGCCCCTTTGTGGGGACGATAAATGAGCTGATGAGGATACTTGATTTTGGGCTCGATTACGCTGGATACTGAGTTGTCGCTGTAGATATCCAACGCAGTGGGGTTGCTATGTTTAATATGTATGTTTATTTAAAAAATATATGTTTATCAGTTAATACCCATATTGTAGGCTTAATGCTTAGTTTGGGTATAGGTAGCGATATGTGAATATCTAAGGATATTTATCATTACTTTACTTTCATTCAAATGAAATAAAAACCTTTACTTTCATATAATTATAATTTATTATTTTTATCATGTCCTTAAATGGTATTATCATCAGAAAAATTTAATAACCTAATAGCGGTTCACAGAATGCATATACTTACAAAGTTTGAATAGTGTAGTGCTTATACATGGTTTCGTAGAAAAAAATGATGTGACATACGGACGGACGGACAGACAGACAGACTTGACAAATCTGTAGGGGTTCAACCAAGGTCTTATCTACCTAAAACATTTCATACAACATCCGAAGTTAAGCCACCACTTAAGAAACTCGGCCATTTAAGTATTGTATGGCAACAATTTTCCAAATATGTTGTTCTGAGCAAGCTTTGTTGTACGCGTATTAACGCAAGCGTGCACATTTGGCAAAATAGTCTTAGTAACTTGAACCTTAAATCAATAACCATAAGGTACTACCAGTGTGACGAGTGTAGCCGACTGTACCCGATAAGCGGTGCGTTTGGAAATCGAAAGTACTCTACATATTATTGCGTATGAGATACAAGATCGGACCTCCAGCAACAAAAGTGTTTTAAAGTTATTAATATTTTTTCATAAAATATTTTGATCTTATATTCAATACTCGTGTACGGTAAGCTTCTGATGCTTAATATCTTAAATTATAGCAGTTAATGTTAACTTTACAGACATTCTAAAAACCACAGATTTCCCAATACAGGAGATGGGGCAAGCCGCGTTTAAAGTGCGACATATGTAAGCTCAACGAGCATACACTGGCTGCCAGTTTACGCTCTGTGAGACGAGTCAAGACGCACGAATATTCGAAGAAATTACCGTTTTTTCCAAAATGCCATCCTGTGCAATTGTAACATGCCATTATCGCAATGAATCAATAAATTTACCAAGAAATATAATAACTTTTCACAGGTAAGAACCGAAAAGAAATTGCGACACTGGGACTGCCTATAAATTCGGCGGCTTGTCCAGTCTAATTGTATATTCGGATGTCTGTGCTAAAAACACATTATTTTTACCTACACCACCTATTGCCAGATAAAGTCACTTACTCAAAAGAATTCTGGTTGTCGTATTAGGTTGCAAAGTGATAGCGGAATTCCAAAATTAATATATATGTTCAAAAAGTGTATGTAAACATCAAAGTACAAGCATTTGTATATAAGTAGTCTTTATAGTCATTATCTTATCACAGATAATACGCAAAAAAATTTCATTCTTTTAAAGTATATGAGCAGACTGAAATGACTTAGTTAATTCTTATATTCTTAAATAGAGTCCTTAGTTTATTGTTCGTGTAATAATACTTGTACGAGCATAACAAAAAGTTTTTAACAAAGTATGTTCAACATGTAACACTTGTGTGTTCATCTGTACCTACTACGCTTATGGAATTCTCTCATAAAGCTTAAGTTGTCGGCTGTTCCGATAGTAAATACTTAAAGCACTCGCTAATGGCAGGAGTGGGTGATGCAAAATTGTGTGCAAAAACTGTGCAGGGTTGGCATTGCGTCAAGATTAGTGTAATTCATTAAAAACCCACTTAAAATTTTATTAAAATTATTTATATTCTTCAATAGTATATTTTAATTTTATAAATACCACTATAGAAGTAGTATATCATAATCTGTATTAGTAGAGACTAATGTTTGTAATATTTTGAAATTTACTATCGTACTGATATTATGTAGTAATGACTAATTTTAAATTTGTTGCTGTTTTAGGATTAAAACTAATTTGGAAAGACGTATTTAAGAACTAAGTATGATACTATAATTATAAGCCCTTTATAGTTATAGCTTGATTGGAATAATACCACAGCTTTATAGAAAACCGACGTCAAACAACGCGTTTTGTTTTATTCGATACTAGCGACCCTGGTGCAATGCTGGTACTAAATTGTGGAATATCCATATAGACATATATTATCGAAGAGTTTCCTGTAGACATTTTCAATGTGTATAATACTTAGTACATAATTTGATAAAATAATCTCGTATGTAATATAAGCGGAAAAAAATAATTATTTACGACATCACATTAGACGACTCAAAGCAGTATTTCTCAGTTATTTAATGTATGTTATTTATTATAATACATATAAACCTTTCCCTTCAATTTCTCTATCTATTCAGAAACCTGCAACTAAACCCGTTGCGTAGTTTTTAAAGATTTAAGCATACATAGGTATATAGGGGCAGAGAGAGCGACTTTGTTTTTCACTATTAGGATTTCCTTTAGCATACAAAACCTATTGAGAACAGATGACGAGAAGGATTCGCACTAGCTTTGTAAAGACAACAAGGTTGGTAGTCCCTGGAAGGACTAAGTAAGTTAACTGGGACTGCAAAACCCTCTACAGTGTTGCCACCGTAGTCCTTTTGTAGCAAGATCTAGCACTTTTTAGCATAGGTGAACTCCTTTTTTAACGATTTAGCCCGAAAAGAGCAATCTAGCTCTTTTTCACTGTCTTGAAAATATTACCAAATTATGAAGATTCGACATGCTAACAAGTACTTTTTTAATATTTCATCGGTCATTATGACGCTCCCAAAAAAAAACGGCTTCATGACATGATTATTTCAGCATTTTTAGAACAGAAAATCTTTTGATGCTCAATCTAGCTCTATGTAGCTCTTTTAGCTTCTCAAAAGGCCCTAAAACTGAGGTGGCAACACTGACCTTCTACACCCACCCTATTTTATTTTTTCCTTTTTGAAAGCACTTGGCCATGCACTTGTTGCTGAGGTGGTGTCCACGCGTGGTAGTATCGCTTCCAGGTGAACCAGTTTCTTTAATGTCTACCTATATTATAAATAAAAATAGGTGATCTCCTCGCTATCTTATTTCGTAGAACTTTACAAATAAATACCCATTGACATTCAGACAATAACCAACTAGGGACAATGATAAACATAGGTTTACATTTTTTGTAAATACACACATATTATACATATAAGCACCTAGATCAATACAAACAGAAATGTTCATGCACATAAAGTATGTACTGCCCGGGGATCGAACCCAGAACGCTTGGAGTAGTACCCCAACATTACACCAAATGGATAGTCAAAAGTCGCTGAATGGTGATCGAAATTAATTTGGTTTATAAAAACCAAACAAAACCCAGTGAAAGTGAGATAGAGTGAGATTGCGATCGAGCCACTGCGCCATTGTGTACGCCAGATTTATGGGCGGATTGTTACGGGATTTCAATAAAACACCGGCCGCTGATTAGGCTTAGATAGGGTTCACAAAAATAAAAACATTAACAATTATAACTTAAGGCGTTTTCTTTAATCTGTATTTATTTTATAAAAACTACTTAATAGTTGCAAAAATCTTCTTTTCTTTTAATTAATTTAATTGTTAATAAATTAATTAGGTGTTTGCTTCAATCTGTTTTTATTTTATTTAAAACGGTTTCGAATATCGCATAAAATACACCCTAGTTTTGGAATCATGGGTGTTAATAAAACCTGCTTTTACCTTATGCCTTTAGCCTGAAAACGTACCTCATGAATCGTGATTCAGTAAAAGCAACTTATGATTAAGTGTCTAATCTTACACAAATGATGTAAAAAAGTATATAGTATGGATTCGTGATAGGCTCACAAAACAATCGAATAAAGTGACATACACATATTTGCATTTCGAACACATTTACCTAAACATAAGAGTCCAAACTGTACTCTCTTCGGCGGTTCGTTTTTGAGGCACGGATGACGTATCTACCTTTATATATACATAATATCATTGTCTCACACAAGAACAATCTCAAGAAATCACCAATAAATATAATTAAATGAATAAATATATACCTATGGTGAAAACATATTGTTACTATACAGTACATATAATTTAAGGTTATATACTAATTTTCTTAATAAACTATGACAGATCTTTTTAATGTTATAAGTGTTCAGGACGATCAGAACGCTCACTTGATGGTAAGTGATACGCCTGACCATGGCAGAGCGGCATTGCAGGAGACCAACAACTGAAAGACGGTTATTATTTTCATATGTTGCCTCTGGTGATGGGCGCAGTGCAGCATTGATGGAAAATAATAACTGTCTATCAGTTGTTGGTGATATTTTCCATCAAGCTGCACTGTGCCCATCACCAGAGACAACATATGTCAGGTCTCTTATACCCGGTAATTTTACTAGCTACAGTGCCCGCATAAACACAAAAGTGCATAACACTTCTGTTTCACGGGACATTGAACAAAACTGTAAGTCAGTTTTCTTATTGATTGCCATGACTGAACATTCATAACTCAACAACTACGCTGCGTTGTAGAAGAACTACAAAATTAGTTTTAAAATGTTGACCACCAATTGAACTGTCAAAACACACTGTCAATCTGACATATTGTGACAACCCTAAGATTGACTAAGCATACGATAACTAGGTGTGTGATTTTATCTTAATATTTTTTTAAATGTGTGTACCGATTCTACTTTCTTTTGACTCGCAAACTAGAAGCTTAAGACTACGAAAGTGAATATGATTAATACTAATGCGATTTAAGTCGAAATGGCGCGATCGAATGACCGATTGAGTAATGCGTTTAAAAATATTGATAATGGGAAATAAATTTAAAATGTATTTTTATATATTAAACTGAGTTCACAGTATCGTATGATAAATATAAATAAATGACTTTGTGCTAGTAGCACAAATTTAAGAATATTTACTACTAGTTAGCAATTAAGTCGTAATGTATATACATTTTTAATTGTAAATACCAAGTACTGGACAAACACAAATATTTGATATATTATTGTATGTTTTACAAGATAGACTTCACACCGATATATTGAGGTAAGGGTTGTTTAGCACACTTTTTTGTGTATTATCATGTGTTTATTTTTGTACTCATAGTGTTGCCTTAATGTTGGCGAGCCTTTATAATAAAATAATAACTATCCACCACAGTGCTAAATATGTATAATATTGGTATATAAATGCGTTTATAAAAGAAATTGTAATTTCGTTAGCAATAAATCAATGAAATGGAATAACATTGGCTCATATTAAAAAAAAAAGAAAAACACATTGACTTGTATGTCATTCGAATCCGTTCTATATTTGAAACACAAATGAGGTAACAAATTGCGCAACGCCACAGAGTAAATAATCGTTGTCAAACATACGTCACTGACAGATATCGGCCATTTTTCAATATAGCGCAACACTAGAGCGGATCGAGCTGTGTCATGAGAATCAAGGGTTCGTACAATGGGATTAATTTGTAATCGAGACGGATTGTGTGTAATTCTTTGGTGTTAAGGCTAGTGGTGTAATTTTTTGTAACTTGATGACCTTAGGTAACTTTAGGGAAATCTAACCGTCGCTTTAGTAACATAAGGTTTCATCATGCAACATTTGAATTTAGACATATTATTATAAGTATTATTCAAATACCTTAATAAATATATAAAGGAACCTTGTAAATGTTGACATAGGACCACATATTCAGTGATTATTCTCCCCTATATAGTCATGTCAACTTATTTTGCCCTTTGAAACATACGTTTTTTGACGAAGCGCTTTATTGACTTAATGTTCTATATATTTTTTTGTTTGTTTATAAGATGTATAAGATTTATTATTCTTAAGTTTGTTTAAAACTTAAGATTAAAAGGGAGCTTTAATTTTAAATAAACTTAAGAATCTTTTTCTTATGTGACAAATAAACAAAGATCTACTGAAAGTCGCAATTTAAAATCTTACTAGAAGAATACGAAAAACATTGAAATCACTATTTACTGTTTCTTGGAACTTTTTCGCCACAAATTGGAACTACACTGTGACTGTAATGCCTTTACCTTTTTTAGGTTTTAGTGATTAAATCCACGATCAGCTCATAAGACGTCCACACCAAGGGGCACGAGCCTACCCGTATAGGGTGTGTTGACTTTAGTCGTCCACGCGGGCTTAGTGCGGATTGGCCGACTTTACGCACAACCTTTGGGTTTCTTCGCAGGCGTGCGCAGGTTTCCTCGCATTGTTTTCCTTTAGGTGGTTTAATACAGGTGACAAATGCCAATTGTCACCGAGTGAAGAAAAATAATAAATAAGGTTTTCGCTTCGCTTTTCAACCTACCGCATTCCACTGCTGGACTTAAGTCTCCCCAATACTCCGCTAGACATCCCGGTCCTTCGCTTTTCTTATCCAGCCTCCATCAGCGTCCATTCACAAGTCGTCGGTCCATCGCGCCGGAGAGCGTTCTAGGCTACGCTTGCCAAGACGCAGTCGCTAATAAGGCTTTATTAAATAAATATTTAACCTAAAAAATACAGTATATTCAATAAGATAAGAGGGCGATATTTTGACGACCCATTTGGTGTAGCGGTTGAGACGTTGGTTGCAACACCAAGGGTGCCGTGTTCGATCCCCGGGTAGTACAAACATTTGTATGCATGAACATGTCTGGTTGTAATGGAAAACACCCAAGTTTTCTATGCATAATATGTACTTATGTATTTACAAAAAAAAAAATAAGTATGTTTATCCGTTGCTACCCATAATACAGGCTTCACGCTTAACTTGGGGCTAGATGGCGTTTGGTGTGAATTTCAGTGGATATTTATATATTTTATTTATTATAGGACTGACATGTACTCAATTATTATAATTAAAGTAAAAAAAATAGAATAAAATATTTAAAATTGTTACACATAATTTGCTGTAAGAACTATCGAACCTGCCCAAGTTATCGAGAATACCTTTGGCGATCAGCAACCAGTTCGATATCATAGCAAATATCTTTGGTAGGTCCTGAGATAGGAACACAATAGACGAGTCAACAACACGCTGCAAAAACAAAGAAAGAGACGCAACGATGAGAGAGAAAGTGTTAAACAATAGAGCAGTGTGTGTAGATGATGCTCGTAAGCTAAATTAATGTGCGTATATTACTGTTCAACGGATAAAAGGTGGCGGATAAATGGTGTAACGCCACATACAATACAATACAAATTTGGGGTCTTCAGTTCTTAGTTTCAGTTCCGAGAATATAGGAATTCTAGAAACCTGCCGAATGAAGCTCAGAAGTGGCCTTTACACTAACAAGGGTTCTAGGTCCGCACTCATTCAGCGAAACAACGAGTAGCATTTGCCGTACGCCAGTTTTCAGTAAGGTCATGGTATCACTTCCAGCCCCGTTCATGACAAAGCTCCCACACTTACGTCCTCATACATTTTTAACCAACCGCTATAAAATTTATGGGATAATAACCCACAATATAATCTGGTAAATCCTACCGCTGATATTAAATAAGTTCTTATTAAACCATACTCGTCAAGACTGCCCTGTTATTTAGCGAGTGTAGGTACATACATATAAGACGCGTCATGTGTACTGTCTTTTGTTACCAGTTTCTATTATCTGTGCCGTTGCTTAGGTTTACGTGGGTTCACGTCACCTGTCATTAACACCATGATGTAAGTTTAACTAGTGGGCACCATAACATGAATAAAACACATTTTAATATAAAAAGTCGTTAATGCTGGACACGTCTCATAGGTTTTACGACCCATGTGGTGTACTGCTGACGGCCTCTACTACACCAAGGGTTCCGGTTTCGATCCCCGGGCAGTACCAATATTTATGTCCATATACACGTCAGTTTGTAAGGGTCTGGGTGTTTCGATGTATAATATGTATGCATTTACAAAAAGTTTAAGTGTTATCAGTTGTTAAGTACCCTAAATACAAGCTCCTCGCTTAAATGGGGCTAGATGGAGCTGTGTGAATGTTAGTGAATATTTATTTATATTTATAAAAAGCTGTGCCCCACGGTACCCGTGGTAAAAGATATGCTCCTGAATTAAAATATAACCTAAAAAGCGACTTAAGCTGTGCGCCACGCGGTACAGCATTAGATTATTTTCCATTTTTTTTTCTAAGTAGCTTATATATTTCCGTATTACATTATACACTATTTATTATACATTACCAATATTTATTATACATTATTGAGCAATCTGCAAAAAAAACTCCTACTAATCGGTCCAGATATTTTCGGGTAAACTAACGGATTAACGGACAGACAGATAAAAGTATAAAAAATTTTTTTGGTCTATGTATTTATATTCATATACATAGAGAAAAAAATGTTATTTCAATATTACAAACATACTCTCCAGTGTTCATTTGTATGTATGGATTATTGTAGGAGTCTGTAGTGACTTACCATTTAGCGCACAGCTTGGGAGAAAAAAAGGCCAAAAAAGTATTTAAATAAACAGAAGTACATATCACGTCTCATAACGTTTTTTGCAAACATTACTTTGTTATCTTAAAAGACGAAAATAAAGTGTGGGTGCGGCTTAACGATCCAGATGTTGTCAACCATTTGACGTTTAATTTTTTTTATGTAACGAAGTGAACAGGCTTGTCTGGACGCTCGCCTGATGGTAAGTAATACGCCTGACCATGACAAAGTGGCATTCAAGGAGACCAACAACTGATAAACAGTTATCAATCTCCATCAGTGCCGCACTGCGCCCGTCACCCGAGACAACAGATGTTAGGTCTCTCATACCCGGTAATTTCACTACGAGTACCTAATGCTGAGGCAGGGTCCTTTTTGACATGGGGAGATACTCCATATCATCATTCTTTTTTGTTATTTATTTGTCCTCACCTATAAGTCGGTACTTATTCATTTTCTATTTTTTCTCTTCACTGTTATGTTTTGTCTCTTTTATTTAACGTTGTCTGTCTTTACAATGTGTACAATGTTGGTATATGTAGTGTTTTATTTTCGTCAAATAAAGCTTTTTACTTTCTTTATATATTCTAATAATTTTAAAAAGAAAACTAATAATTGGCGACCCCTGCATACGAAGTCTCTCAAACATTGTTCCTCAAATTGAGCTGCGCACGCGCCGTAGTTATGTCATAATGGCCGCGAGGCATCTGCGCGTTCCGCCCATTCATAGTTTCAGATTTGACATTGTTAGCTAATGGATATTATTAGCGTCGGTGGCTCAGTGGTGTGGACGGTCGCCTTCCTACCGGGAGGGCTGAGGTTCAAATCCCGACACGTACCAATGTATTTTCGAAAAATATATGTACGTTATCCGACGCTCTTACGGTGAAGGAAAACATCGTGAGGAAACCTTCATGCACGCCTGCGAAGAGATTCGAAGGTTGTGTGTGAAGTCGTCCAATCCGCACTGGGCCCGCGTGGACGACTAAGGCCTAATCACCTATACGGGTAGGCTCGTGCCCCTCGGTGGGGACGTTTAATGATGATGGATATTATTATTCATATCCATTGGGTGGGGTTTTTGTAAGGCTACGGTATCTGAACTGTAGTCCAGCCTGTCCATTCACGAAGACCGCATATTTAAAGTCACTAAAGTTTTTCCAGATATTGTAAGACGTTAATTAGACGTCCCTGATACAATCTTAGGATTGTAGTTATACCCACCTATCCGCTTTGGCTTTGTGGATTACAACCCAAATCTCCCCATAGTTATGCTGCGCTAGAAGCATGATGATAATTATAGCTATATTGACTACGTTTTGGGTTTCAATTGGACTTTTAGAGTCACTAGCGCAGACACCTCTCCACCTTAACATTTAATTTGACGACCCATTTGGTGTTGCGGTTGAGACGTCGACTGCAACACCAAGGGTTCCGGGTTCGATCCCCGGGCAGTACAAACATTTGTGTGCATGAACATGTCTGTTTGTAATGGTCTGGGTGTTTTCTATGTATAATATGTATGTGTTTACAAAAAAAATGTATATAAGTATGTTTATCCGATGTTTAGTACCCATAACACAGGCTTCACGCTTAACTTGGGGCTAGATGGCGCTGTGTGAATGTGAGTGGATATTTATTTATTTAAATATAAGTAAGTAATAGTACTCAACAAAGATTAACTGTAGTTGTCGCCAAGTAGGAGATTTTCTTCCCTATTGTAGTCTATGTTTATATGACATCTAATTAAACAGACGCTTAGGACACTCGAGCTATTTTAATATCATCTTTAAAAGCTGCTATTAGGGCGCATCATTCAAACCTACTCATGTCATTCGCAGATTGCTCGTCATTGTGCAAGGAAACTTTCCGTTCATGCGACAGTCCTGTGAGATTCTTTTGGGTTATTACGAGATTTTACTGTTGATGAGCCTAGGTGGCTCATTGGTGTGAACCACAGACATCCAAATATACAATTAGACTGGACGAGCCGCCAAGTTTATAGGCAGTCCCAGTGTCACAATTTCTTTTCGGTTCTTACCTGTGAAAAGTTATTCTATTACTTGGTAAATTTACTGATTCATTGCGATGATGGCATGTTACAATTGCACAGGATGGCATTTTGAAAAAAAAAAGTAATTTCTTCTAATATTCGTGCGTCTTGACTTGTCTCACAGAGCGTAAACTGGCAGCCAGTGTACGCTCGTTGAGCTTAAATTTGTCGCACATTAAAAGCGGCTCGCCCCATCTCTTGTATTGGGAAATCTGTGGTGTGGTGCCTTCCGATCTGGAGAGTGTAGGTTCGAATCCACGTACCAATGTGTTTTCGAATTTTCAAATTATATGTATGTTAATCCGACGCTATACGGTGAATGAAAACATCGTGAGGATACCTGCGCACGCCTGCGATTCAACGGTTGTGCGTGAAGTCGGCCGATCCGCACTAGTCGTGGCCTAGTATACGCCCTATATGGGTAGGCTCGTGCCCCTCGGTGGGGACATAATAATGAGCTGATAATGATAATAATTGTTGATTTAAAAATTCATTCATATTAATTCGTACAACCTGAAGAAAGTTATTAGAGCGTTAAATTTGTTTTATGGTGGGATTTGTAGGTTCTCCCCACACCCATATTAACATATACCTACACAGTTGAGTTGACTGACAACGACTTCAGAATTGGTTCCTTTTTCTGGATGGGGACGGCCTACGCTTCTTTTTTCGTTACGGAGGAGCAACTCTGCTTATTATTATGAGTAGAACCGATGGCCAATGAGGCGGAAAGGCCGCGTTATTTGCACTCGTTTCTACTCACTATGTTCCCTTCTCACTGCCACTTCAATTTCAATAGTATCAATACAAAAGAGTAACTTTTAATTTAAGCCGCAATGTATATTTCCCATATAAATACATACATTTATCTAAAGATAATTTTGCAGTAAACATGAAATACATATTAAGCTTAAATTGTATGAAGCCAACACGTCTAGGCCATATCGCAGGCTTCATATTTTAGGTTAAACCAATCTCTTGCGTCCGATTCGCTAGTGTGAACAATTATATTTAGACAACAATGGAATTTTGTATCGCGAAGTTACTGAGCGCTTAAATTCAAACTTGGATATCGCAGGGTGTTTTTGAGTACGTACAGAGACAGAAAAAATTAATGTTCATAACTATTTTTAAGTTATATCATATGTGTTCATAAGAATCACTTATTTTATTGGATTGTCTAATATTATTTATATTAGTGTCATAAATAAAAACATATTTTTATGAAATAAATTACCAAGTAATCAGGCTAAAGTGAGTTGTATCTGACACTTATTGGTCGAATATGACCCTGGAACTGAAACCAAAGTGCAGTTTCTTGTGTCGTAAACATGTGATGTCATAGTACCCATTAATTTTACTGCCTGTCTATTAATTTTTAAACCAAATCGATGACTTAATAAAATATGCAAGTCCATATTTCACATAGTTTTTAAGCAAAATAAGCTGCCTGCCCGGTTCAGTAGCTTTCAGTGTGAGCTTTAAGCTGAGATCGCTCCCGTCAGGATATCCAAGGCTGAATCACTTGATTAACTGCAAAAAGATTATCTAACGTTTGACGCCCAATAACGCGAAAACTGCTAAATTATCGTGTTAAGTGGCTACATCTGAACTGTCGTGATAATTAATAGCATTTCCATAGTGTTGGGGTCACACTACGGAAATGCCATAGCATAAGCATAAGGATTGCAGTCGTTAATACCTACAAATCCAAATCGCGTCAATTTCCCATAACTATGCTGTGCGGAAAAACTTTTTCATGCAGTATGAAGTGATAGGTTTATGTTGAAGCAAAATGAAGGTTTCTATTTTGGCATAAGTTATTTAATTTTATTTTACATTTTAGGAAAACTTACAGCTAATGTTATTTTAGACACATAATAAATATAAATATTGAAGGCCATTTAAAAGTTTCCACATAGTATATATCACAAAACAAAAAAAACATAGTTACACTATTGCTGCATAAAAAGAATGTTTGCAAGTTTCCGCTTAAGTTGCAAGGTTGTAGTACTAAATAAGTTAACATCTACACTTTTAGTTAAGTCTAAACACCTGCTTGCCCTCACTAAATAAGAATTTTGCCTATAATTTATTAGGTTATTTTCGTAATAGCACAGATAATATAATATATACTATAGTAATAATATAAACTTCGTGAAACTTCATACACTTTCTCCGATTCACTGTGGACCCGCACAAATCAATCAAAACCATAAACGTTTTGGAACAAAAAACAACCGCACTCGCCGCCCACAAAAACATGGAAAGTGAAATTGAAACGATCGTATAAGTTATAATACAACTTCGGAAATACTATTTTGATGAAATTGAATACGTACGATGGTAATTTAAATGGTAACACAAAAACTCGAAAGGTGCTTTCTTTTTCTAGTACTTGCAATAATACATGTATAGTAGTGACATTGTGTGAGACTTAGATTCAGAGCACGTTATTTTAAAGGTCTGAATAAAATATTTTCATGAATAGCTTCTTTATAAATTAGCATTATCCCATCTTCTACAATATTTTATCGATTTGTAATTTAGTATGTTTTCCCCTTCACCTTATCGACAAGACTTCAAAACAACGAGATGGAACCCGAAACCTTGAACAAGCTGATATCTCAATCATTTCACAAGATCGGTTTTCCGGCATAAACTCTTTATATTTAAGCATCTCGCAGCCTGCTTGTTTCTGGACTATGTGCCCTTGTCATTGCCACTTCCACTTGTTAACCATACGGACTATGTCGGTGATTTTAGTTTCAATGACTCATTTCGGATCTTTTCGCGTAGGGTAAAACTAGCATAGTTCGTTGAGCAATCTTGACCACGTTTCGCTTCCCTTAGTCATTACTAGCAACAACACTGGTCTTTCGGACATACTAAGGTATTTTGGTAAATTTAAATGAAGCAATCTATGTTCGGGTTTTTTCTCAAGAATAGAATCAAAAATGATTTTATTCGTTAGAGGTCTAAAGTTAACGACACAGCTCGCCGAGTTAATAAATTTTAGTGGCAATTTGGAGATCACGGTTGTCGCAGAACCGATAGCTGTTCGGGAGTGGAAACGTAGTGTAAGACACCCTCAAGCCGAATGGACCAACGACTTGAGAAAAGTCGCTGATAAAGGCTGGCGAGCAAATCGGAGGACCGGGATATCTGGCACTTAATGGGGGAGACCTATGTCCAGTAGTGAACTGCAGTTGTCAAGAGTCGCAGTGGTAAATTTAAAGTGCTACATTGTTGTCTAAATTAAAACGTAACATGATATTTAAAGCCCCATACGACAGCCTGGCGTCGAGTTACAAAATCATCCATCAACAGAACCCACAAAAATGATCTCATACGGCTACCTAATCACGTGCTGCTATCACGTATCATGTCAATGCCATGCAACCTCAACCATACAATCTGCCGACTTTCACCTTGAAGAAACGATTCTGAACCTTAAACGTTGACCTTAAAACGCCAAACGCTTAAACCGACTGCAAATGCGAAAAGCGATGGTAGCAAAACTTTTGCCAGCAATTATTCGAAGCACAATGACCCCACTAGGAGAGATTTAGTAAATCATTCCCACCATGATTTTAGGGGGCAAATTAAAGTGCCAATTAAGGTGGACGTCGGTAATTTATAAAGTTTATTGGGCTCGATGACTGAGCTTTTATATCATTAGATATGCTTCATTTAGATATTTGTGTCAGAGAGTAAAATCAATTTATTATTCAATTTACGTCTAGTATGAGTCGCAAGTTTATTGACTTGACTTTTCGTCTGAATGCGACTTGTTTCATTAAGTAAATAAAATAAAACATTCACACGCTGATATTTAAGCAAGAAACTTGTACCTACTATGGGTACCAAAGAACTTATTAACACACTCCTGCTCATATAAAATATAGCGAGAAATTAATTATTATGATGGAGTTTTCAATTAATTTTAATAGTTATAATCTTTGGCGAATGTGGTACACGGTAAAGTTTGTAAAACTTATGCTGTACTTCAGAATCATATTACTTAAATGTGTAAATTAAATGTTAATAATTAAATAATAACCTTATCGGTCCCTATTTTCGGGAAACTATGATTTAACATCTTCATGTCGCAATCTGGTGATAATAAGTTCTTCTCTGGTTTTGAACACACTGGTGTACTAAAGACTAAAGTTGCCAACTAAAGGAACCAACTGGTAATAGTTTGCTCGCTAACTAAAATTATCAAAATAATTACTACACTTCATACAATATGATTGTCAATTCTTTTTGTTTACATGTATGTATGTTTTATTTCTTAACATCATACATCTATCTAACAATACAGACGTCTCAGTCAAATGTTTACCAAAGTGCCGCTGCATGAGCTTCGACAAAGTCGAAATAATTATCGTGTTGTCGACAAACTCGGCGTTAATTGACCGTGGCAATGTGGATTTTGTTAATAAATATATTAGGCAGGTTTAAGAATGTATACAATTGTCATTTATCTGAAAAAGACCGCTTATAACACCGTCTGTGTGGTATAATAAATATCCACTGACATTCACACAGCGCCATCTAGCCCCAAGTTAGGGGTGAAACCTGTATAATGGGTACGAAACAACGGATAAACATAATTATATACAACTACATAAATATATTTTTTGTAAATACATTCATATACATATATATATATGCACCATACATATTATATTATATATATATTATATATATATATATATATATATATATAATATATATATATTATATATATATATATATATATATATATATATATATATATATATAATGCACCGGCCGACGTCTCAACCATAACACCACATGGGTCGTCATTATGGGTATCGCAATCTTGATTAAGACTGAGAGCCATCAGCGCTCGCCACATGCTCAGTAAAGCTGTAAAGTCCATCTACGGTTAGTAGAAACAATCGCAATCTCCTACGTATTTCATCCGCTTTGACAGCAATGCTTTTAGTATAGCTGTCTTCCAGGTTCAAGGGTAAGGTAGGTAGTAAAATTCCTGGATACTGTGATTAACCATCTCCAAGTTAACAACTGCACTATGGTATCTTCTTTAGTAACACTTACCACTTATCACCGATTGGGCTGTCTGCATAATTGCTAAGTTTAGCTAAGACCCATATTCCAGATAGAGACTAAACTTGATCTTTACTTAAATAAAGTTAGTAAGGGATAGCGCTATATACGATAAATATCCCTTTCTAACTCTATTTAATTAATAGAGTCTCTATTAATCAACGCTTGATCCTCGTTCTAGAATACGGGCCTAAGACGTCGGTTCCTGACACTTTCTGACACCGGGGTTGATTACTTTAATCATTATTTTATCAACTTGGTAAAAAAGAGTCGGAAGTTTCACTTAGTGACGTTGTCGTTTAGCGTAGTGACTACTGCAAATCCAGATTGAAGGGACACAATACAGGGTGTTTGGCGCATGGACCGACAGGATTTGTAGCTAATTCAAAATGGTTTTTTATTTTCTTTCGCAATTTCATTGTTATAAATTTACAAGGATTCAGAGTTTGAAATTTCTTAATTTTTATTCCCGGTATGAATCGTATATCAAGCATTACAGATATAAGGACAAGTCATCTTGCAGTATTGCAACAACAAATAAAAAGTTATGACGAGGTAAAATACTTGACGTTTATTAATATTTTAATATCGATCGTAGCTGTACCACCGCAACTATACTTTGTATTGGCGGTGTGGCTTGTGACATCGATATTCAGTTGGCATAGTGTTGGGAATAGATTAATTTGCTTATTAGTGACTTTTTATTATATCATAAGTACTCAAACAATTATGTTTAAAGATCTTTTTTTTTATCCTTTATAGGCAGACATTTGACCGCCATCTCACCTAATGGTAAGTGAAGATGTGGCAGAAGATGGATCATTGCCTACTAGAAACAGCCTATTCACTCTTGCCTTGAAGACGGCCAGGTTGTAAGATCTAGCCAGTGGTTTGGATCTTAAGATTTCACAGGGCTTTGTGACTCATTACCTCATTCTATTGAGTCATAAGCACTCAAACAATGTTTGTAGTTGTAGTAAACTACTGGAGTTTGGATCTCAAGATTACACAAGCCTTTCTTTTTCGGATAGACTTTTCGATGTTAACTAAATGAATATATTTATTTATTGTCTATAAATATATGTATTTATTGTTAGTCATCATCATATTATAAAAATTACATACTCCGCTGATTATAAGGTTTACCTGGTCCCTGGACACTGGGTAAGGTGGCCTGTGTGAACAGTAAACGATTTTCAAAATTATCATTTTAGGCACTAGTACATGCATTATTGATTATAAAGTGTACAAAGATCCGGTGTAGATTGTCAATTGTTATAATTAAACAAATTAAATTACAAACTGCGGATGGCTTTCACAAGGTTGCCTGGAAGAGATCGCTTTCAGCGACAAGGACGCCTTTGCCCACTGTATTGGTTTTAATGTTTTTGTGTTTGTATTTAATTCATTGCGAGCAATAAAGAGAGATAAGAGATAAAGATGGCTCTCGGCCTAAAAATCCGTGGGCGCCTTCTGCCGAACAACAAACGTTACCTAACTAGTGGTGTAATGGTTATCCGTGAACTAGGTAAATATTTGTGTGCAAGTATGTTTATTCGTTTTTTTAATGCAAACTCCTTGCTTAAATAAGGTTAGAAGGCGCGGTTGTAAATACTTTTTGGATAGATGTTTATTAATTTTGTATATTTTTATCGCCGTCCTTTCGATTTCAATTAGAAATTCTTTTTTTGAGAAGCATTCTAAAATCTCGCGGTTTATTTTACTGGATCCTTTACCACTTTGAGTAAAGACAGTTAACCTTTCAACATTATATCTAATTCTTGGCTTCAATAGATAAGCACCATTAAGAGCGTGGACAGTTCTAGTAACTTCGACGGTGTGTCTGCCGACTCACTAGCTAACAGCCGTGTCGACTACGTCAGTGAGCCGCATCCCATGCGCTTGCACA
Source organism: Leucinodes orbonalis (assembly GCA_019425675.1). Taxonomy (NCBI): domain Eukaryota; kingdom Metazoa; phylum Arthropoda; class Insecta; order Lepidoptera; family Crambidae; genus Leucinodes; species Leucinodes orbonalis. The sequence continues at coordinate 262,419 of PQWD01008209.1, forward strand.
CTCTTCCGTCAACTGCATTGGATTCTTTGCGGCGTTGCGTAATTTATTACTTCCCGATAGTTAAGCCGGGGAAAATCGCCTAGGTTCTGTAATAGCGGAACGACGCCATTTTGTCGTTGTTTTACGAGCAATAAAATGGCGGAATACAATTTGTTGTTTCAATCTCTACATGCGAAATTGGTTTACAGTATCCTAAATGATATAAAATGCGAATTGGCTAGAACGTGTTCAAGTTCATATGTGATTCTAGGTTGCTTGGTTCTGAAATGTCTTTTATGACTTCCACTATAGTGATTCTTAAAGTTTGCATGTTGTACAGTGAAACAGGTAGCAAAATAACAGGATCATCCTGACGGCTGATAGTCCTCCATGATACCAATACTGTAAAAAATCTCTCAACGTTTCCATCAACATTTTAGAACTTGAGAACGATTACAAAAAAACTATCAATCATAAAACCTAATCACGATATCTCTATTTCCAGCCAGTGACAGAGGGTTCTTATGTTTATAACATGATTTTATTCAGGTCAACAAAGAATTTCTCTGTGTGAAATAAATAATCATTAATTTACATCATCATCCCCACCATCAAGTTCCTATAAAGACACGTTAAAGTGAACAACACGAAATAAAACAAAAATTGGCCAAGCGCGAGTCAGCCTCGCCCGTGGAGGGTTCCGTAGCAGCAAGTAACATAAAATAAAATTATTTTTATTAATTGGCACCTACCACAGCTTTAATATGACAAAATAGGGGTTCACCGTTTATGATACATAAAAAATAGGTACTACACACCAGAAATTTTTCAAACTAAGTTTCTTTGTTAGATTTTATGGTTATGTACATCATATATTTTTTTCTATTTTATTCCCCGTAGTCAAGCTGGTTTGCTCCTTATATCTTGAAAAAAGACTATTTGTTTAAGTTAAGTTTTCAACTCTTAACTATAATATTTAAAAAATTAAGCATAATAACTCGCTAATCGTAGCAAGATCGCAATGTTGCTGGTCGTGACACGTGATTATCTCTGCACGATTCGCGAACAACCATCAACATTGGGGTCCCAATGTGACTATAAATATCTGAGGAACCTCGCTTAAAGTTAGGAGATGGTAATCTCAGTACTGAGTCTCCTAAACCTGATATCACTCCGAGAATAGTAATCACATGTATTACAAAAAGAGGGCAATGTAGCCAATGAAAATAATTATTAACAACACCCTCGAACAGCTATTGGTTTCCTTCAACACAACACTGCGTCTATCCAGTCAGCGAACTTCACTTCATATATTTGAATAAAATATTGCAGTTTACAGATCGACGAACGACTCGAAATGAGCTAAAAATTTAAATGAATATTTTCGAAGATATACAGATTTAAAAATTGCAGTTCGTAGCTTTTGCGGCGGTACCGGCCGACCGGGGAGATGCACTATGGAAAATGGCAGAACAAAAGCATATCATTAATGGTTTTACGAATATCATAATCTGTATAATATTCTGATATCAATTGATTCTCAAATAGTCAAATTATAATATTCAATAGGATTTTGTTATCTTATACGCAAAGTAATACTATTTTTCATAGTTAGAATACTGAAGATAGACGTGCAAAACTCTCGTCTGTGTGTTCATGTTTATTACGAATCTCACCATTTCACCCGTACGAAACAGGGGCATGTCGCTAGTTACCTAAAAGATATCTACACGGAACCTCACATAAATAATGAGCTCACTCTTAACCCGCTCGTGCATCGGTCCAATCTGTCAGTTGTCATCGACTATTGCCAAGGTCAACATGACATAACCCGTTGAGTTATCGGTAACCCGCGACCTTACGGCGCTAACTCGCCGGTCATGTATTACTGTTGATGGAATATATATTTTTTTATAACATAGGGAGGCGAACGAGCATGCGGTTTACCTGATGGAAAGTGTCACCGCCGCCCATGGACATTTGCAACAGCTGAGGTCGCAGGGATATTTAGTGAGTTTTCCCTGCTGCACCAGAGGTCAATGTTCTACTACTACTACAGGAGATGGGGCAAGCCGCGTTTAAAGTGCGACAAATGTAAGCTCAACGAGCATACACTGGCTGCCAGTTTACGCTCTGTGAGACGAGTCAAGACGCACGAATATTAGAAGTAATTACCGTTTTTTTCCAAAATGCTATGTGTGTGCAATTGTAACATACCATCATCGCATTGAATCAGTAAATTACCAAGAAATATAATAACTTTTCACAGGTAAGAACCGAAAAGAAATTGCGACACTGGGACTGCCTATAAACTTGGCGGCTTGTCCAGTCTAATTGTATATTCGGATGTCTGTGGGTGGAACGTTTTTTTTTATTTCTTAGGCAGGCAAACAAGCTGATGCTCCACTTAATGTTAAGTATTACCACCGTGGCGTGCACAGAGATTATGATTAGGGCATGCAATGTGCACGGGCACAGTGCGGCATTGTTGGAGAATATTTAACTGTTTATCAGTTGTTGGTCTCCTTTAATGCTATTTCATGGTTATGCGTACCCCGTATCATTAGGTGAGCGTCCTCACTGTCCTGTTCACTTAGTAACATAAAAAAACATTAACTATTAGGTGTATCACGGGTTCGATCCTCGGGACGGTTCAAACAGTTATGTGAATGAACATGTATGTTTATATCATTCTGGATTTTTATGAGACTTGTATGAATTTCCAGAAATAAGAAGAGTGCAAAAGTATGTATATCAATTGTTCAGTACCCACACGTACGAGCTTAAATTGGTGCTTGAAGGTCATGTGTGAATGCCGGTAAATATTTATATAAAAATAGATACAAATTACATTGAGCACCATTGAGCGTCGGTGGCTCAATGGTGTGGACTGCCGCCTTCCTACCGAGAGGGCTGAGGTTCAAATCCCGACACGTACCAATGTATTTTCGAATTTCGAAAATATATGTACGTTATCCGACGCTCTTACGGTGAAGGAAATCATCGTGATGAAACCTTCATGCACGCCTGCGAAGAGATTCAAAGGTTGTGTGTGAAGTCGTCCCACCCGCACTGGGCCCGCGTGGACGACTAAAGCCTAATCACCCTATACAGGTAGGCTCGTGCCACTCGGTGGGGACGTTTAATGAGCTGATGATGATGATGATGATGAGATACAAATTAGTTTCTGCCAACACTGACCTGCACACTGACATCACACAAGAAGACTGGTTATGTGTAATAAATCCAGTCATTTACTAGAAACAATGCCCTTTCCGAAACACAGAAGTGCATAACACTCGAAAAAGGTTTGTTCGTTAGCAGGATAAACCTAGGGCAGTTGACAATTGGAAAGGCCCCCAAAAGGTATAGAATTATATCGTAGATATATATAAACAATACAGAAAACAGTGGGTTGAATCAAGGGCGTTCCACCCACAAAAACGGGTACCGCTCCAACTGGTCCACATCAAAATGGAACTGCTAGTAGGTGTTATGACTAAACTATTCGACATGTGACTTTGAATTTTGATAAAATGACGTCACTTCCTGTGAATAAGTTTTTTTCTGTAGTGATCTTACAAAACCCTGACAAAACAAGGGGCAAGGGGTCTATAATTGTCGCAGCCCTTAGGTTGCCACAATTATTGACGCCAATTATCTAAGTAGATAAATAGAGCGTCGGTGGCTCAGTGTTGTGGACTGTCGCCTTCCTACCGGGAGGGCTGAGGTTCAAATCCCGACACGTACCAATGTATTTTTGAATTTTCGAAAAATATATGTACGTTATCCGACGCTCTTACGGTGAAGGAAAACATCGTGAGGAAACCTTCATGCACGCCTGCGAAGAGATTCGAAGATTGTGTGTGAAGTAGTCCAATCCGCACTGGGCCCGCGTGGACGACTAAGGCCTAATCACCCTATACGGGTAGGCTCGTGCCCCTCGGTGGGGACGTTTAATGAGCTGATGACGATGATGATTTAGATAAATTAAAGTTGCATTATTTTGATATTTGGATAACTGATTAATATATTATATTATAATGAAGAACTCGATGGCATAGCGTGATATTGCAAGTTAAGCGATTATCGCAATGTTTCATTGAATGAATGACTTTCTATAGTGTCTGGATTTCTGGCGTTAAAAGGGTAACATATTGATATTTTTATAGACAGTAAAGTAGATCTTTATATTGCTTAGAATTGAAGCTGATGTTGCAAATAAATGGTTCTCTTTCTTACATACACTTGAGACAAACAACGATCGAAAGTCTCTCTAAAAGATTTGATTTCAATATTTAATGCTGGTCGTGGTTGTTAATGCCGAAAATCGAAGTAATTTTGAAAATAGGCCAGCTTCGCCGTAAATAACTCCAATAATTTACATTTTAAACGAAGATTTAACATTAAAATGCTCCAACGGAATAACCAAATCAGAGATTTACCGCAAGTAGGCGGATATAACAAATGAAGTAGTTACCGTGGTGCAGCGATTGCTGAAACCACTCAATTAATATGCCAGTTACTATCCCACACTTTATTAATTACTTTAACATTGATTTCACATCGCTGCGGACAAAGTTTTGAATTTTAAAAATCCAATTTTGTAGTTTTAATTTTGTCTGAGTTGTGGGATGAGAAGTTTTGGTAAAATATAACATTATGTGTTTTTCTAAAACACACAGCGTTGGGTGAAGAAGCTGTCTATGAATTCCTCGATTTACAAAGAAAATAATACAAAACCTTACCAGAATTCCTTTGCTCACGTCTTACTTTCACAATTTCAACACTAGAGGGCGTCGCTTGTCGCGCTCTTACTTGTCATCTTGTCAAGTGTCATAGCGTTTTATGAATTCCTTACGATAAACGTCGGAATTTTTCCAATTAAGTTTTAAAAGTACAAATATACAAAAAATACGTATCAAAATGGAGTAACAATAAGTTAAAAAGGCTCAGAGTGTGTGCGATCATCTAATAAACCCTCCAGATCAGTGGATGTTTTAGGATAGCATTCAAATTCTTCTGAAGATGATAGTATTCATATTTTTCTGAAGATGGTGGACCGTCGTTTTTTAAGTACGACGACCGCATGTCGCAACGAGTATCTATCGCCCTTTGCGTGAAATTCCAAAAGTACTTGCATTGTACATTCGTTTTGCAGGTATGTTATACTCAATTTAATATGAATCGTGAGTAATCAAGATGAAGCACAGCACCAAACGTACCCATTTGTACATTTATGGCATAGATTTTATATTTTATTTCCAATCCAGTACATTGACCCTCAGCCTTGTTAGTGGATAATGAGGATAACAATGAAATCATTCAGTTATCTATTAAGAATTGGTTTAAAATGATAAGTTCAATAGCCTGAACAATTGAGTTCTGCAGTTAATCCATTTGGTATCATTAGTAATTAGGCCTTGTAAACATTTACACTTATAACTTTGGATTTAGCAATTTCATTAAACAGTCCTGATTTTTAACATTTGAACTGTCACAGAGTGTGAACAACAACTAGCTAAGCTAAACAGCACTTGCTGAATTGATCTAGTTCATACCTCCTGATTTTGATCAATAGGTATGCAAAAAGCCTTGGGCACTAAGCCTTAGAACATAATATTTATATTTCTCAATTGATTTACTTAAAACATAGATCATCTTGGTTGCATACCCTAATGAATATTATAAAACAAATAATCCAGTATTCATATGGATGAATATAATCTTTTATTTATTTATGTGAGATAATACCTAAAGTTATTTATCACAATGTGTTTTCTTATTGAATATCACAAGTGTTTGCTGAGAATTGTATCTCTAAAAATGTATCCATTCATCTGTCACTGAGATACATTGCTTGCTTCCAGTCATACAGTCACTGGCATAGCAATATTAAATTAAATAAACAATTTAATTAAACCTTTATATCAAAAGTATTGTGTATAACTTAGATTAAGATTGAACCTTCAAAAAGGGGCCGCTTCTGTTGACTTTGGCCTGGACGGGCCACAATTTGGCCCAAATATCTAGAGATTTATGATAATGACAAATAATAAATAATAATGAAACTGGAAAGTTTAAATGCACTCATCTCAAGAAATCTTTTATATGTAAATCTTAAAAAAATATTAATATAAATTAGTGCTAACAGCCCCTTTTGGGTTATTTTGACACTTTATAAGAGTTATTTTTTGGAATTTGAATATACCATATTGGCACAGATTTAATAATATATACTATACAGATGATGCATCCCATACTGCAAAAACGTGACCACTACGGAAGCTATTTGAGGAAGCTATTTTTAACTCACTTTATTCTCACTAGATGCCACTAGGTCCGTGACTAGGTGCTTATAGCAAGATTCGCGTAGACAGATTAAACTGATATTTGAAAATCCGATAGGTGGCGTAAAAACACAGCTATTAATTAATCACAGTTCTAAATAAGGACGGCAACAGCGCATTTATTGTTTATTCTTACGGCGCGTGCGCTTTGACAGAGCGGCAACGTCGCGCGTTAGTGCGCTCTTCCGAATCCGATCCGACTAAAATGTAATTTCTCAAACCAAACATTTTGATAGGCATAGTAGATAGGTATCTATGTATATTTGACGCGCGCGTCGTGCGTGGCGTGTGTAGTATTGTGCAAATTTAATTGCAATTAAGAATTGATTAATTGTGACGTTGCAATTAAACAATGAATTTATTGTTGATTGTGAACCAATAACAAATGAATTTCCAGGTTTTTTAATTAAACTTTTATTAAATAAAACTATTACTCATTATTATTTCAAAAATATAGAATATTATATAGAATTGAGCAGTAAGCCGTTGGTTCCAGGTGGGGTTATTAGAGGAGGCTCTTATTATATATTAATAAATATCCACTGATATACACACAGCGCCATCTTGCCGCAAGTTAAGCGTGAAGCCTGTATTATGTATGAGTTCTAAACATACTTATACACTTTTTTGTAAATAATATAAAAGCCAGATATTTTGTGAACGAAAAGCATCTTATATGTAGGTATATAGCCGCAAGAGCGGTCTTGAATGGAAGCCATCAACGGCGACGATATATTTATCAAAGGACAAAGGATACAAACATAAGGACTTAAGCGCCGTGCAAGACGCGTCACTTACGCGTTTTCTTCAAAATACTTATTAGTGTTTTGAATCAATGGTCACTTATTCCACACTTGTAATGTTTTTTATGTTTTTGTTATATTTAGTTTTCGACACTATATTAAATTGCGTTTTTAATTTGCTAAGGAACTGATATAATTTATTTTTATCACTATCAATACCGGTGAACTGAATTTATTTTTGAAGACGGAAAGTAAAGGTAGGCTCTTCGTTCCAGCGTTAGGACGGTAACTTATTTATGCATATCAATATATATGCGGTACTACATATTATGCCAAAATAACAATGTTTAAAATTTTTGTCGGACTGTCAGTTTGTTCCGGGTAATCTGTGAAACGGCTTGACGTATTTGGACGGGACTTTTTTTGGCAGGTAGCTGATGTAATAAGGAAAAACAGGGGCTGCTTTTGAACCGACTTAAAAAAAGGAGGTTACTCGATTCGACCTTGGCAAAAAAACGGAACCCTTATAAATTCGTCAAGTCTGTCTGTCTGTCCGTCCGTATGTCATATCCTTTTTTCTCCGAAACTATAAGAACTACACTATTCAAACTTTGTAGATATATGTATTCTGTGAACCGCTATAAGGTTTTTACAAGAAACTTGAAAAAATATTAATATATTTGGGGGCCATACAGTGAACTGAAAAAAAATTTTTTTCATCGACCCCCCGTTTGGTGTATCAATGTGTATAGATCTTGAAAAATGGTATCGAGGTTTCTAATATCATTTTTATAACTTGAATATTTTGCGCGAGAGACATTTTCAAAGTTGAAAAAAGTGTGTTAGAAATTCGAGGAGGGCTCTAATTTCTAAACTATGGGGTTGATAAATCTGACAATCAAATTTAGTTTAAGCGATTTCTGATGTGAAGTTTTTTTTATACGTCATAAATGGTGAACCACTATTTTCTCATAATAAAGCTGTAGTAGGTGCCTAAGTAAATAAATAATATTTTATTCTATGTAACTTACTGCTGCGGAACCCACCACTATGCGACTCGCGCTTGCCCAATTTTTTTACGTTTGTTCGCATATATCTTCGTCGTTTATGAACTGATTTTATGATTATTTTTTTGTTGGAAAGAGGATAGTCCAGAGGTGGTTCCAAGATAAGGAAATAAGGGTTTGATGAGTGGTGACCAGAGAAATTGAACATTAAAAATCGACTCATATCAACTACTACTTCATGTAATCATGACAGATGTTTATTTGAGTGATTATTTTTATTAGGAATCCCTCATTCACTCACTTATTCTCAAAAATTTTCAGACAAAAAAATACAGACTTCAAACTGAAAATCTACAGAGATATGTTTAGCCAAATAGAAATGCTTAAATAATTCTTCATAATTTTTATGTCGGTGCCAAACAAACTACCTACCTATATTAAATTATAAAGCTGAAGAGTGCGTTTGGCTCCGACATCAAAATTATGAAAGAATTATTTAACCATTTCTATCTGGCTAAAATTTATTTTTAGTTTTAAATCGGTATTTTTTTTCCTCAAAGTTCAAAAAACGTAGCCAAGTCGTTTTTGTAGTTTTAACGATAAATTTAAGCAGAAGCAAGTTTTAAGAAGTACAAAAAAGTAAGAATAAAATTTAAAACTTTTAGTTGAGTTGCGTTTAGTTCGACCCATCTAACATGCAATTTTATTTTGATTGCACTGCATATTTCATGTTTTTATTATTCCCATTTACAATTCATAAGTAGTCTTTTTATCAGTGTAATGAACACACACACAAAAAGCAATTTGTTATTAAAACATTATAATAGAAAAGCTGATTCAACACATCTAATAACATATTAACTGTGATAAAATTAAACGCAGTTTGCTCGCTCAAAGTGTACACGTGCAAGCGCCATCTATTAACTTTTTTTTTGTTGCTGCAACCGTGCTTTCGATAATTGTGGTGGTTCCTTTTACTGCCGTTACCGGTACTGTCGCAAATCTTTAAAAAACTTTTATTTATTAGTAAAAAATGTTTTTTATATGATTGTTGATTGAATTAAGGAAAATATAGATTTTAGGAATAATAATTATTTGATAATATTGCATTTTAAAGTGTAAGCAAGATAAACTGATACAAGTAACGCCATCTATCGAAACTTCGTAGGAAGCTCACGGACAATATTAGGCGATGGGACCCGTGATATTGGTTATGGTACAAATATGTTTCCAATAATGTCGCAGAGCCCATAACTCCTTTAAGGTTGGATTGTCTGCTATTGTGGGGTTGTTGTCCCCAACAACAATATAAGTGGTGCAATACTTTATAAAGAAAGGTGGCAATTTGAATTTAACTCTTGCCAATCAATTTAAAACATTAGTCTTGAAATAAGACAGACAATAGCAGCTATCATATATCAAATGATTTAAGGAGACTCACTTTTGGAAAAGACAATTTCTGTTCTTACCAAAAATGGTTGTTATTACCAAAATTGATTTTCTTCAGCGCAGGATTTTCAGATATTATTACATGGTGATAAACATGTATATATGTACAGGTGATAAAAGTTATTTGCAGGTTCAAAATTGAATGCTTAAAATATGACTCGATAAGTGAACTATTCGATGAAGCTTACCCAGGCTTACATTAACAAAGTGGTGCATACAACCCCTTTTTCCATTGGCCTATCTTTTGACTGCAATGAATTTGCAGCTGTATCAGACTGGATCGCGGAGATCCTTTTATTTAAGAGGTTATTGTTTTCTGGTATATCTGAACACTTAACCTCTAGTCCTACAGGACTGTATCCAAGTAAGTGGCTCAGGCTGCGGAAGCTGTGAGTCCTTGGAAAGGCCGGGGTTTCCTTATACATTACTCTCATACTTATAACAAGACCTAGAAGATATAGTAAGGTTCAACTCTTAATGTGGTGTGAACACACAGGGTCATTCCATAAAAAGTAATAATAATTAAAGGACATGATAATTGCCAGTGAATAAGTAGACAAATGGACTTTGCAAAATTAAGAATAAGAGGCAATACCTACACATTTCAGATGGATTGAAATATTCTTCAAACAGTTTGTCTATGGCAGTATGAGAGAAAAACGAGTGTTACGACTATAATAATAAAGTTCTGGCCAATATAGACCACATGAACTGTATAACTGGCAAAGCTTATTGTACCAGTATATGCCTTGAACGAGTTGTATTGGTGGCTCGGGTCAGTGGCAACTAATGTAACCTCGCCGAAAAAACTCCAGTAACTGAATATCTCACCACAGACCCCAGGGCGGGCTTGGGAGAATCCCTGTAGGGGTCATACCCCTCAGGTTTATCGATTTTAATAACGAAGTTTACTACTTGTATAAAGGGAGATTTTGAGACATTTTTACTAAGATCCATATTTATTTTAAATAAGTAAAGTCTCTGAGTGAATATATAATAAAAGGAGGCACCAGGCTTGGTTTTTGTTAAGCCTTACCACAAAACTATCTGATTGATTTGCTGAAAGTGATGTTGGCAGCAGTACACCTTCCGGGAAGGTTAATTTGCAGACTTTTTTCCAGGAGATTGTTACCAGAATGACAGATCTTAATCTCATATTCTGGGTATGGGTCGGGACCCATGCAACAAAATAAAATTTTCTTTCAGTGTTTATTATAATTGCTAGCTTCTAGAAGAAGCAATGTTATTAGAAATTATGTTCGGATTCAGAACATTAATGTAACTGCCATCCATAGCTCATATGACCTGTTTTGGCTCCTACCTAATCTTGTTCCACAAGTAATAGCAAAGCTATACAATGCAGGAGTTTATAATATTGGAGCTTCAAATTGGATTCAACACCTCCTAGACATGGAAGCTTGAGTCAGCTGTTGTTGTGGACTACACTAATGACTAAAACAGTTGCTTTACTGTTGGCATGTGAGTGAGTACTTATACAAATAAAGAAATGAACTTTCTGGCAGAGAAAATTAGGGGGAAACTAGTAAGTATTTAATTTGATTGAATATTATAGCCAGAAATCATGCAATAAATTACTTTTAATGGCCAGCAATCAGGCAGTGGATTGCCCAGTGTAATGGAAATAATATTATGACAAAAATGAAGTACCTACTTAATTCCATGCCAGGTCATTTCCATATCACAACTTTGCATTAGACAATATATAACTACTTATATAAAGACAGTATAAAAGTTTATTTCTGACATGTTTTGTGGAAGTCAGAAGGAAAGAGGTAATATTTTTTATGTTTTTGTAAATACATTCAGGTACCTACTTTGGTAGCTCAAGTAGCACCAGTCACTGATAAAGAAAAGTTATTAATAAGTTTCATGATACACTTTTTTGGTATTATTATTTAAATTAACCAACACTTTGAACTTTAATGGTTCTGATCTCGTGTTTATAGATGGACAAATATGCAGATATGACATTTTGGATTGAATTTGCATCCAAAACAGATTCAGCCACTTACTAAGAAGGTTAATGACGCCTTACAGCGCCTGACACAATAGATTTATATTGTGTCTGGATTCCCGGCGCTCAATGGGCCAAATTACTATCCCAGGACATAAGATTCATAGCAATATTGAGTTATTTTGTTGACAACATCAGAATAATAGTAATAGCCAACCAGTAAGGGTTAGTTTTACATGCAAAGCTGCAGGGGTTACGAGGTTTTAGATTTATGATAATGTTTAACAGCTAAATAATTACTGCACACTACATAATTCACAGAGTGATTAGGGAAAGAACAATATTTTAGTTAAATTTCATAACTAAAGATAAAACTGGATACATTGTCAGCTACCATTCTGCTAAATGGAGTTTAATTACTGTAAAATCTCACAAAATTGTTCAAACTAGTTGAAACATAATTGATTAAATTTAGTTAGTAGCTTCTATTAAGTATTAATCTTTAATAAATATTATTATTGATTTTTCAAGATTTTAAATATGTTTGACAATAATTATGGGATAAAGGTCTTCCAACAAAACATGGGAACACGAGAGTGCCCCCGCCAGGAGGAGTTATTTTATTTGAATATGTATTAGTATTAATAAATAACATTTCAGATCACATAGCGTTGTCTTCCAATTTCACCAGCAGATAACAAACACGTCTTCACCCAACGCTGTGTGTTTTAGAAAACACATAATGTAGATGTTTTGCATTCCAACAAAACATGTATTATGTGTTGAATAAAACACACAGCGTTCCAGTACAGTTCTTGCTGGTGGTGAAGACCCTATGACACTTGACAAGATGACAAGTAAGAGCGCGACAAGCGACGCCCTCTAGTGTTGAAATTGTGAAAGTAAGACGTGAGCAAAGGAATTCTGGTAAGGTTTTGTATTATTTTCTTTGTAAATCGAGGAATTCATAGACAGCTTCTTCACCCAACGCTGTGTGTTTTATTCAACACATAATACATGTTTTGTTGGAATGCAAAACATCTACAATAAATGTATATAACTGACAATCACACAGCGCCATTTTAGATTAGCCTTTAATATGGGTAAAATATGTGTACGTTATCCGACGCTCTTACGGTGAAGGAATACATCCTGAGGAAACCATGCCTGCAAAGAGATTCGAAGGTTGTGTGTGAAGTCGTCCAATCCGCACTGGGCCCGCGTGGATGACTAAGGCCTAATCAACCTATACGGGTAGGCTCGTGCCCCTCGGTGAGGACGTTTAATGAGCTGATGATGATGATGTGTACTTTACAACGGATAAACATACTTATATATTTTTATTTTGTAAAGACATACATATTATACATTGAAACACCCAGACCATTCCAAACAGACATTTTCATGCACGCAAATGATTGTAATGCTTGGAACCCTTGGTGTAGTAGCCGACATCTCGACCATTACACCGCGTGGGTCATCAGGCAACAGACAATGTTGGATAAATACATTTTATAATCAATATAATGTATTAATTCAGTAAAAGCCCCGTAAACGAAACCATAACCATAAATCATAATGCATGATTTCGTGGCTCGTGTCCCTTCGTGCTTCAGAACATAATGCTGTTGGGTTAGCCGTCTGTCTTAGCAAGATATTTGTTAACACCTACCAATCGCACCACGCCATAAAATCCCTATGGCCATCCTTAGTGGGTAGGCCTGACCCTGCACTGGGACGATATAGAATGATAATGATGATGATTTTAAAGAAAAATTTAATATCAAAATGATTATCATTTATTTAGTTCCTTACTACATGTTCGGTGCTTAGGAAACTAAGTAATAGCCTAGAAAAATGTTGTGTGCGTTCCAACGAAAGGGCTTTGAAGATAGTTAATTTTTTATTTTACTAAACTGCCATTAAACCCGGTTCATTCAAAGCGACAATCTCGTTTATAATCTGCACAGCATACCAATACCATTGGAAGAGAGCAATCGGCCGATCGCAACGATTCAAGAACGTCACGTCTGTACAAATGACACCGCGATGATGATCTCATTGCATTTTGCACGACTAACGCGTGCGCAGCTGATGACGCCATGATTTGAGAAGTTTGAGGACAGGTCTTCACGCGTCGTTGGCGATCCATCGTCAAATAAACGTTATTTGATCGCACCAATGATGTAAAAAGTATAGATTCGTGATATGTTCACAAAACAACCGAAAAAGTGTTCCGAATGCAGCAACCTAAACAAAGAGCCTACAACTGTATTCTCTTTGGCGGTTCGTTTTAAGTGCACGGGTGGCGTATCTACCTTTATATATACAGAATATCATTTAATCACACACGTTCTTTAAAGACACACGTTGCTAAGTAAATGTAGGAAAAACTATAATGTCTAGTATTCGCGAATGTCAAAACTTAAGTTAAAGCCATCTGCGCTCCCTACTTACCATGTGAAGCTGTGGCGGCCGACAGCAGACTAATTTTAGATTATAAGAGAAGAGACAGACGACGTTATTAGATGATCGTCTAACAACGTACGTGTCGTAGCTTTATAATAGAATTAATATGTAATTAAAGTTCAGCTCTAAGCTAAATAATAATAAATTTATCATTGTTCACAATCGCTAAGTTGAGAATATCATTTATTATTAAATTTAAAATCCTAAAAAGCTATCCTAGCCTTAAGTGTGGTCACCCTGCTATGAACTGCGTACCCGCGAGTAGCATTAAAACGAAACATTCCAACTGTCCGTGGTCAAACCAAATAGGACTTTCCTATTTGATTATAAAGTCTTCACTTTAGTACAACCTTCACGCGTTAAATAAGCTACTTAATTTGCGTGAGAATTTAACGTCTAACATAGGGATGTGTTTTCAAACACTTCTTGTAAGTGCTATTGCTTTAGTAATTTGTATTAACTTTACATATTGTGAAAGTACATCCCGGAAGTATCCTAACTAATGTTAAACGTGGTTACTATTTGACAGGACCCTTGTTAAAGTATTGTTTCAATATTTAGGTGCTAGACTCCATACTGAGTCGTCCAGGTACCACCGCAGTGCTAGATATCGGCCCGTGTAACAAAAGTGTTATGCACTTTTATGTTTCGGGATGAAGGCACTGTAGCTAGTGAAATTACCGGGTATAAGAGACCTTATATCTGTTGTCTCTGGGCAACGCCACACTGCGCCCAACAAAAGTTGTTGGGCGCAGTGTGGCATTGACGGAGTAGAATAACTGTCTATCAGTTGTTGGTCTCCTTCAAAGCCGCTCTGTCATGAACAGACGTATCACTTACTATCAGGTGAGCATCTTGACCGTCCTGTACACTTTAACATAAAATATATATATTTCCGTTAGACTATTATACCATTGAGGAGATTTAACACTTTACCCTGATATTAACAAGGGGGAATGCTTTTTACTACAATGCCTAACCAGATGGTCTCGAGAAAAAAACTGTTATGCTTTTCTGAGTTTCGGGAAAAAGGAAACTGTAGTTAAATATACATATCTATATACATAACATAACACATATCTTTCAATCAAGAATAAACCAACAAACATCGGTTCCATAGTCAGGGTACCCGATAAACCGCCTTAAATCAATATTAATTTACAATGTACAATTACATCTGATTGCCTACGAAGTTATAAATTCTATGTATCTGGGACAGTCTACGCTACTGAGCTGTGTCTATGGTTAATTAATCTAGTTTCTAGTCAAACTGGCTATATTTTAACCGTGTTTGTGTAATGCTTGTAAATACTTGCAATACCAACGTGGGAACCGATGAAGGATGTCAAATATAGTTCAACAGTGGACTACTATTGAACGAAGGCCACCCCTGATGATTTCCACGGGGGAGACCTATCTCCCGCAGCGGCAGGGTTGCCAATATCGAAACGAAATTCCTCGTACATGAGCAGCTAAAAAACTCGTTCTTTGGCTTTCGAACGTCGTATATAAAAAAATTGCTTTCATCATATAAAAATACTAAATAAAATAAACATTTGCTAGCTTCTTACTAGAAAAAACATCACTTTGTGATAGATAAAATGTTTTATTAATCGGGGTTTTCCTGGTTGACAAACTACAGTTTGCAGACAATGATCGCCTAAATGCGATCAGTGTTTCTTTTTTTGTGTAAAAAAGTTAGTAGTAGTAGTTTTTAATATGTGGCATGGTCATATTACAAAATCTCGTACATAATTGAACGAGGTTGGAAGTCTCCTCGTACCTCGTACGGAAGACCACAAATCTCGTATTTGTACGTGGAACCTCGTACGTTTGGCCCTGCGCAGCAAACTGCGATGGAATGAAAAGAGAGTCCAACTCATTATACGTTTGTAACCGCTATGCCTTGTTACAGTACTAACATAGCTTATTAAAAGCGTATCGTCACTGTCATCTGGTCACCAACGCATCTGGTGAGCAAATATCATTCTTTTATGATGACCGGTGGTATACGTGGAAGGTGGAAGCGTGTAATCTATTTTATTAACAAGTCCCGGTAGATTTCGCCCTGTCAAAGGCATTAGGGCCATACAAAAGTCTATGTCCCTAAATACTGTTATTTTTTAAGTTTACAGCGGTACTGTGAGAACGTGCCAGCCGAGGCTGCGAGAGCGTGCCTTTTATGAGCACCGCACCTGTGCGAAGAAGGGCGGGTCGCTATAAAAGTATTTTTAAAATAGTTCGTGTGAGACTTCTCATCAATCTCCACACATGCGGGAATGATTACTGGATGTAAAACCAGACATATTGTCGATCCCAGTTTTAGTAACAGCACCTGCCAAGTTATGTAACATTTTAAAGTATTTTACCAACTATACAAAACGTATTCTGTGCTTTGTATTTAGATCACAGTTTTTACCCTTTTAACACCATAGTAATCATATTTTTGTTTGTACCAAATCGGATCAAGGTATAGGATTAAATTTTGCATAATGTAAAATGTGTCATAATAGGCGGCTAAGACAGCATACTGTGCATAAATCATGCTGTAACGAGGCGTCGAAGGGCTCACTGTCCTAGAGGCGCTTACAACCAGGTTAAATATTTAGGTGGCGTTAATATATTTTGAAAATTGAAATGATCATGTTTTTTGACCGAGTATGCTTAACAAAATTAATATATATAACTAGTACTCCCCGGGTACTTCGGTTTAGAATCGTAGAATCTTTTAAATTTTAGTTGTCCACCAACCGTCGTTTTACGGATTCGAAATTGTCGAACTATCCATTTAAGATCTTGTGCAAGCTTTTTCACAGGGTACTTAACACTTAAGAACTTAAATAAACTTATTTCATACTTTATTAATGGTTTATTCATTAATTTTAATTAATTCAAATCAGCTAATAAATTTGACAACTGCGTTTGGCGAATGTTACCAGCAAAAAAGAACATTTCATGAACTTCAACACGAGCTTTATATTGATACCTTATAACAGCTTGCAAAGACTTGGACCACACACAAAGACCAGTTCTTATTAAAATATATTCTCGGTTTGTAGTATCGGATACTTAATCATACGTAGCGGACGATTTGAAATTCCTACCAGTTTCCGCGTGTCGGACAAACGGACAGACAGCCGAGCCGTGCGACTCTGCGATATATTTGTTTATAGAATCTATGGAGCGTAACTGTCAGGATAAGCGCGAAATTGGAAGACCTAGTCGGAGAAGACTGCGATAGTTGGAAAGAGAGGAAACTGGAAAATATGACTCAGCATCGTTACGTCATAAATTAGCAACTACCTTGAGTTAAGGATTCCGGCGCTATTGCAAAGGCGACTACATTCCATAAGGCAAAAAAATATTGGTTTCAATTACAGATTTAAACCTTAACAATATATCTAATATGCTTTAAAAAAAGTACATAAGTATATTTATTCGTTCTTGAGAACCCTTATACAGGTTTGCTTAAAATGGGTCTAGATGGCGCTATGTGAATGTTCGCGAAAAATTATATGTTTTGATTGATTTTATAATTTTATTGACTATCAAATTTATAAGACTTATATCTGCAAAGCGAGTTTACTTTGACAAGATAATAATAGTTGTGATAATAGGTAGGTAAGATTTCTTCCTATTTTCGTTGGAAGTAGTAAATTACTAGTAGAATGCTAGGTTTCTATTAAGCCTTGTCATAAAATAAATTGAGTTCATTTAGTGATAGTTTTTACATCAGATCTGGGCGACTCGGACCATCCTTAATAAGCATTAACCATAGAGCAATCGATTGAAATATAAACCAAAAAATAGTGATGCGAAAGCAAGACTATATCGATAAATCGGCTATATATTTTACATTTAGAAAACCCTACATTTTTAAAGCAAAAATATTTGATAATTATTATCTAATCTTTTTAATCTATCAATTTCTAAATAATGCATGCCGCCGAAATTAATAATTACATATTTGATTTATATGATACATTCAATTTTTTTCTTTTCTTTTAAATTGGCTACTGCTGAATCCTACACTTCCAAAACGGTAGAAGTATTAAGGCCTAGCCTTTGCAAGCGGAGATCATCAAAGGACATTTTATATTATCGTCATATTATAATGATAGTTTATGAAATAAACATTGAAATAAAAACTTTAGTATCTGCAAAAATTATGTGATAAAAAATTTTTCGATAGAATACTATCGAATTTAAATAATGTTTATTATAATAATTTCACATCATGATTTTTATATTATCGATATTCACATCACTGGCCGCAACCAACATGTTGTTACTCTAGTTTCTAGATCTAGGTCTAGCTGCAGGCTTATCTAACGTCTAATCCAGGCAGCGGGCTAGGTTATATCTTAAGGCTGTAGCAGAATTGTTCGTTTAGTATTATATCGTCCTACATTATAATGATCATATTTATATGTTGTTACTGAAAATAGTTATGAGGTTTTCTTATGATAATTTGACAACGAAATATCTGTGTTTGCCTGATAGCCTGTAGCAATTGAGTAATTATTCTGTGAATAATTACTCAAAAATGTTTTTGATGTGCCTATTGAATAAATTAAATAACATATGATAGTTTGTGATGTCACATAAAATTTCACTTGTTTCCGGACAAAAATATGGGTTTTGGTAAAATGATCCATCATGGATTAAAGTAGCTTCGTCCTTTGACCATACAATTAATAACTATTTATTCTATTTCAGGTTCTTCGATCGAGTCAACTACAAAAGTTTTGGTAAGCATCCACTATTTTTTTAACATTATGCATTTTACTACTTAACATTATGACACTATGTTATCGAGAACACCAATGCCCAGCAGTGCACTGCATTAGAATAAGTTAAAAAACGTTAATAACCTCGATTAAACCTCTTTCTTTCTTAACAGTGGACTGCGAAAAGTTGAAGACAGAGAGAGATGAATGTTTAACCTGTGGTTGGTTTAAGTATAAAATCATGTATTAAGATATAAAGATATAATGAAATTCAGTAAATAAATACAATACAGACAAATAAATTTTGTATGAGTGTAAAGCAATAAAAAACACTTTAATACATGCTTATATAAATGCACTCGTATATAGGTAGGTACAATATGTATTCTAAAAATATTTGCATTGAAACTATTTATATTTGTGTTTGTTTGTTCTTGCCAGTCTCTGAAACGGCTAGACCAATTTTGACGGGGCCTTTGCTAGCAGATAGCTGATGCAATAAGGTGAAACAGGCTTCTTTATTTCATTTCGAGGACTTTTGCTTTCCAACCTGGAGGGTGCAGGTTCAAATTCCTCCAAGTACCAAAGTCTATTCGAATTTTCGAAATCATATGTTGATTTATCCAACGCTCTTACAAGTTAAGAAAAACATCGTGAGGAAACCTGCGAACAGATCCAAAGGTTGTGCATATAGTTGGTTAATTCGCACTGGGCCCGCGTGGACGACTTAGGCCTATACACCCTATACAGGTTGCTGATGTTGATGATAATGAAAAGTTTTCATACACCCATGGAGAATATTGTCCAAAACTCATGATGATGATGAATGAACACAACCTTGATGTAACACAGCGTCAATAACCAGCACCGTGCCTAACTAACAATAAAACACATACATATTCCTTCTACAAAGCAGCCTTTTACGTGTAAATTTAACATATAAATGCAATCTTAAAGTAAATGCAATAAGACATAAAGTCTCTTGTATGTTGCAAGTTAAGCATGCGGTAGGTCCAAGATTGTAATCACGTCGTTTGATTAGATAGAAAACGTGAGAACATGATTCTATTATACGGTTAGTAGAATAATAACTGCGGCTTATAGATTAAAACATGAATCGGTCATCAGTGTCATCAGATTTCAATTACAATGGATATTCGATCAGCAATTTGTTAACAGACGAGAAAGCTGCTTCATCAAGTGTTCCGGGTACTTCTGTCGCAGTACATTTGTAGAATTTCAAAATTTAATGATTTTGAGGTTAATATTTTGAGGTGGGCTCGATAACTGAGCAGCTAGGTCTTGACGCAGGTTGATTATCGCATGGGTGAAACGTTGTTTATTAACACAGATGTACTAATAACGTATAGTACAGCCGGCACTTACTATCGTTCTCTTTTTAACCTATCGCAGTCTATTGTTTGTCATTTTGCGCCATATATCCCGGTCCCTCCCCTTTCCTCATCCAACCTCTTTCAACGACCTTTCCCAAGTTATCAGTCCATCGGGCCGAAGGGTGTCACCCGTTACACTTACCTAATCTTGTGTCTGCAGAACTCCTCCACTCCAACGGCCGTCGGTTTTGCGACTTTCATGACCACTACCAGTTTCTTCTTGCTGATCTGGCAAGCGATAGCGATAAATTTAACACTTATATCTAATAGGTACCTATTTGTTAATAAAAAAAATGTGGGATTATGTCTAGGATGGACAGCGACAGGTAAAAGCGAAAGATGTTACTGTTTCATAGGGATGTTGCGGATGCTGATTTTTTCACATCCGCGGATGCGGATGCGGAGTTTTGAAGGCTGACATCCGCGGATGCGAAAGCGGATGCGAAAGCGGATGCGAAAGCGGATGCGAATGCGGATGCGGAGTTTTAAAGGCTGACATCGACGGATGCGAATGTTTAAGATATTATTTAAATAAAATCTATTAATGAAGAATTAAAACAATGATAACATTGATAACTTAATTATTTACATTTTTATTGTAATCAAATCAACATAAGTACTTATTTTTATATTAAACCCCTAGTAACATCGCTCCTAATAACTACTACTATATCCCTTTGGTCATTGCCACGTGCGACCGGCTCGCGGCAATCGCCGGGCTCGCCCAATTTCTTTCTTGTCGCTACTTGCATGATATTCACATCTGCATGAACATCCGCACTGATTTATGCGGATGCGAATGCAGATGTCCAAATCTATGCGGAAGTTCCGCATTTGCGAATGCGGATGCGAATGTTCGCAACAACCCTACTGTTTGAGAAGACTTTATCGTCGCTGCACGTGCAAATTTTGCTATGTGTTGTTGCATACTTTACAGAGATACAAAAAACTAATATTCTTAAAAAAATATTAGAGTATCTTGGAAATTTAAATATACTTATTTATTCATTCGCATAATCACGTGACATCCTGCAAGGGCACTGCAATAAAGAGAGCTACTAAAGAATATAAAAAATAAAATACACTTATTAACGTATTTTTGGAACTATTTGGGGGTTGCGGTTGAGAGGTCGGCTGCAATACCAAGGGTTCCGGGTTCGATCCCCGGGTAGTACAAACATTTGTGTGCATGAACATGTCTGTTTGTAACGGTCTGGGTGTTTTCTATGTATAATATGTATGTATTTACAAAAAAAAATGTATATAAGTATGTTTATCCGTTGTTTAGTACCTATAATACAGGCTTCACGCTTAACTTGGGGCTAGATGGCGCTGTGTGAATGTCAGTGGATATTTATTTATTTTATTAATAACTCACTCTAAACAAGAATGCACTATTCGTAAAATGAATTCCAACTCATGATCAATTGATCACCACTTCTGCGGCAACATTCCACGAGTGAGACGTCGAATAGTTATCCTTTATCTACCCTTTCGTATTGAATTAATTAAACATCTTAGATACAAAAAGTGTATAGTATAATCATTGTATCTTAATCTCGGAGATAGAATCGACATAAAGCTGATGACTCACCGCCGGCTTTGTTCTACACAGAAAGAACTGAGAAACTCAGAAAAAGACTAAAACGCAACTGAGTGACGTTTCAATTAAAAGCAATTTATTTGTAAAGTGCAACTTGCGATGCAGGGCTGCCAAGCTCTCTGGACTGTCCCATGTCTCAATCATCTTCGATCCAAATAAAGTCAGTAAGTACTATAAAAGTCTCGGGTTCAAATCTCAATTTTTCATTTACATCTAAACCAATATCACTTTGAATAGACTAATTTAAGAAATCAGAATTCAAAGAGATATCTTAAGACAGTAGCAGACATCTCAAATGGATTCCATTGAAAATATATTTCGAATGAGACCTATCCAAGAAGTCAACTTATCGATATTTTTCAAGATTACAAGGAATTAACAAGAGTTCCTGCCTTGTTTATCCTGGATGATCTTATTACTACGACTTGTGGTAACAATAAAATAATATATATCCCGGATATAAATCTGTAATCGACCACATAACTTAAAAACTCAAAATCACTGAACAATTAAGCAAATTCAAATCGATTACTCAACCCTATCTAGCGATGTCTTTTGTCCGCGCGTCGCTATAGACCTTTTGTAGTGTTGTTACATTTTTCTTTTGTGTCGATAATTATCGATAATGCTTCATCGAACAGACGTGTTTTAGACCTCTTTGAGCCGCAATGTGTTTGGTTTATAGAGCGCACGCTTCAATGGACACTTTGTTTATTATTCTATTGATTGAATGGTGATTGAAAATTGCACTGTCGTAATTATTGCTGCATAATAAGTGGTTAATTAATTATGGTCTGACTTGGTTGTGTAATGTTATGAAAGGCAGACAGTGTATTTGAGCTTAGTTTTAGCAATATATCTGTATATGCAATGCACATGGCTAAGAGGAGATCAAGTAGGACCTCATGTAAATCGGTGGGTGTAAACGTCAACTATTCTAAGTGGCCGGGACCAAAGGTACTTCAAGTTCATCCCGAAGTACGTAGGGTGTGAGTTAGTATTTTCGGTTACGATTCAACTAATAACCATTTCTTCACGTATAAAAATATACGGACGGACTATTATTAATACACTAGCTTTTGCCCGCGGCTTCGCTCGCATTAAATTCGGGATAACACGGTACTTGCATTTATCACTATACATACGATTTCCCCTCCCTCCAACTTTGAAGGTTTCGGGGTCAATTTCAGAATTTTTTTTTAGCAAAAAATATGTTATAGTGAGCTAACCTTAAAAGATAGACATATGCTGTTGCGGATTTTTTGTAGACCATTAAAAGCAGAACAATACTCTCATACATGACTTTTGTGTAACTTTAACCGTTTACGCAGCGTACGCAGCGGAAGCTCCAAGTATGAAAAAATACCCCCGATTTTGAAACATTCTTCATTGCTGCTCCGCTTCTATTACTCGTAGCGTGATGATATATAGCCTATAGCCTTCCTCGATAAATAAGCTATCTAACACTGAAATAATTTTTCAAATCGAACCAGTAGTTCCTGAGATTAGCGCGTTCAAACAAACAAACAAACTCTTCAGCTTTATATATTAGTATAGATGTGTCCCCAAAGTGACAGCTGCTGTCTATGTTGTAATTTTAAAAATATTTTTTTAAATCAAAAATCTCAAAAATCACAGTGTTTTAAACAATGATGTAAAATAAAGATTTGTAGTGAATTGTTCATTAACCTATGATACACATTTTCTGGGTTGTTTTCCTTTTGTTCACAGCATTTTGTCAACACAGGGCATGCTGTTTTTTTAGATTTTCTGTTGACAGCTGCCGTCAAATGTCTGAATATTATGAGGTTTTCCATACGAAAACTGGCCGGATTTTAACACACTTTTGATGTAAGCGAGACTCCGTCCGTACTGTTTTATACGCCACGTGCTTGACTAGTAAAATCGTTAACGTGCTAACTACATGAACAAGCCCTGAGGTAAAAAATAGAACATGTGAGTGATTTATTTTGATATAACTGTCATATTGTAAGAGACAGTAACCACTTACCATGAAGGTTGTCATGTGTGCTGTCTACTTAGATAAAAAGGGATAAACGTTGCTTCTGTAAGCGACTGGAAGTTTGTTTTTATCGGCTATTCGATATAACAGGTTGTGGTTTTCATTATCGATTAATAAATTTGTTTATAGACAAGGTCGTCACGCGTGGGAACTGTATTTGATCTATTTCACTTTGTCTATGTTTTTGCTGGATTATGCTAAAATGGTTCTCTATTGGTCGATTTTGGATCCGGGTGGTTGCGGTTGTTGATCTTATCTCGAATGTTTATTGGCTATGGTTTGTAATTTAGTATCCGTGGCATATTTGCATCGATTCCTGTAAAAGTTATGCAATTGTGTCACGTGTTTTGTTGGTATTAGTTGAAAAATTTGATGTCCTATTGGCTGTGCGAGTTCAATTCTGCATTTATGCAATGTGTTGTTTTCTTTTATTTAAGGAATGTGAATTTAAGTTACCGAAATATATCATCTAGAGTCCCCCATGCTTCAGAAGGTGCTTATACACTCTTTGAAGCATCAGCACAGCGTTTTATCCTAGCTACTAGTAAATTTACCGAGTATAAGGGACTTAAAATCTATTGTCTCGGGTAACGGGTGCAGTGCGGCATTGATGGAGAATAAATAACTGTCTATCAGTTGTGGGTCTCATTCAATGCCGCTCTGTCATGGTAAGGCAGGTATCACTTAACATCAGGTGAGCGTCCTGACCATCCTGTACACTTTGGAACATAAAAAATACTGTCATAGGCTGGTAGCCATTGATGTCATTCTGCATTGTGTTCGCGTAATGGTTTACGGCCATAGGGCCGTGGTGGAAATAGTTCCACGCTATTTAGGAAAGCCTGTGGCCTGTAGTGGTGCCTTACAGGCTACTTGATTTGTTTCTACCTATCTTACGATCAGAAGCAATAGGGCCAGGATCCGGTATCACCTCAGTAGGCGTAAAGTAGACGAAAACTTGGACCCCGTTTTGTATGCGATCTGTATTTGTCGGGTCTATTCAAACGTTACCTTTAGGGTAAAAAAGGGCAAGACACTTTTCAAATATATAAAAATGTTTCTTGAAATAAAAAATAAAAACAATTTATCACACTGACTTTAAATGAAGCACTACACGCACAAGATATTAAATTTGTTCACGAAATAAATAATAAAAACCTTACGACTTACGAAGTTTAGATGGAATCGTAAACAACATTTACAACGTCAATGTAAATAAATCACTGCGTACACCAAAAATTTGGACGCCATAAAATATCATTTTTAAATCCGGACCCAGTAAACATTCTCCCAAGTTTATGGTCACAGGTCAAATACCTTAGTGGTATGTAGTTTGGATGCGTCGGTGATGTGACTGCGTATGAGGCACATCCAATTGACCATTAATAGCTGTTCGTTAGCCAATAAATATTGTAAAATGCTTAAATAGATTTCAAATCATAAGCGGTAGCGTGTTACAAGGAACCTGTAACTAGTTAATAGGGCACAAACGAACAAACGGCTCAGATGATGGTAAAGCAAACAAACAAATCTTGAATGGCTGATCTGATGTTAAACAATGATATTCTGTATATATAAAGGTAAGTACTCCACACGTGCCTCAAAAACGAACCGCCAAAGAGAATGCAGTTTGTAGGCTTTTGTTTAGGTAAATGTACGCTCATTCGAAATATGTGTATGTGTGCTGTCGCTGCATTCGGAAAACTTTTTTTCGATTGTTTTGTGAGCATATCAAGAATCTATACTTTTGACATCACTGATGTTAAATGACACTGCCGCCCATGTACACTTGCAATACCAGACTAGTATTAAAACACGCTACCGGCCCTTTGAACGGAAATATTATGCTGTTTTTTTAAGTGTTCTTAGGTTCATACTAATGAATTGTTAGTTTTTATCCTGAAAGGTTACGGCTATTAATAAATCAGATGGTATGATGAAATGCATAATAAGGCATTCAAAGCCTTTAAATCAAATGAGTTATACGCAAATAATTATACACAACGCGGAAGATTACTCGCGAAGCCTAACCTAACAAAAACCTTTTTTCGTGCAATTATTTAGAGCCTCGGTGACTCAGTGGTGTGGACTGTTGCTTTTCGATCTGGAGATCGCAGTTTCATATCTCTTACGGCAAACGAAAACATCGTGAGCAAACCTGCGCACGCCTACAAAGAGATTCAATGGTTATGCGTGAAGTCGGTTCTGGGCCCACGTGGACGGCTAAGGCCTGTACACCCATACGAGTAGGCTCGTGCCCCTCGGTGGGGATGTTTAATGTGCTGATGATGATCATTTACTTTTTATGGGGTTTCTAATTAGATAAGTTTCTTGTTACAATAAATAATAAATTCTACTGACATTCACACATCGCCATCTAGCCCCAAGTTAAGTAAGGTGTGACATACAGGCGGACAGACAGACAGACTTGACGAATCTATAAGGATTTCGTTTGCCATTTAGCTACGGAACCCTAAAAAGTTATAAAGATATATAACGCTACAGCTTATAACTAGAACCAAACATATACACCGTCGATTCACACCATTGGTGTAAAAAGGCGTCTATTAATATTATACAATCATTTAATGTAAAAGACAGCGACACCAAATTAAGCAAGATTTGATAAATTATAACTTGAAATTAACATCATTTATTATGAATACAGTAAAACTTATCAGTTTTCTACATAACCTTTAACCCTTAGGTCATGTTTAAGGTCGGCTGCGTGAATATCTCCACGTGTCTTGTGCAGAAGTTTTTTTTATATAATATAATTTTGTTGATAAAAAAAATACCTGAATTTATTTGTACGGAGGATTTTTTAATAATAAATAAACACATTAAAATATTGTTATATCTTTTAATATTAGGGTAGTTCAAGAAATTTTGTGTCGCGTGTGTGTGTCGTGACACAAAATTTCTTGAACTTTTTTTTCAACATCAAAATTTTGTCCATACGTATATTACCGTAGATATTTATATTATTGAAGATTGTCTGAGCGACCCGATTTCCTTGAGTCAGAAAAGATTATTTATTCACAATGAGAGCGTCGATGGCTTATGGTGTAGACTGTTACCTGCCAATCGGGAGGGCGCAGGATCAAACCCACCCATCACGAGATCAGTCCCACCACGTATCAATGTGATTTCGAATTTTCGAAACTATATCTACGCTCTTACGGCGAAGGAAAACATCGCGAGGAAACCTGCGCACGTTTGCGAAGAGATTCAAAGGTTGTGCGTGAAGTCGTCCAACCCGCACTGGGCCCGCGTGGATGACACGCCTATACACCCTAAACGGGTAGGCTCGTGCCCCTCGGTGGGGACATTTAATGAGCTAACGATATTGATGATGATTCATATGATGGCATAGTTCTCACTATTTTTAGTCACTTCTGTCCACAGATTTCCCAATACAGGAGATGGGGCAAGCCGCGTTTAAAGTGCGACAACTGTAAGCTCAACGAGCATATACTGACTACCAGTTTACGCTTTGTGAGACGAGTGAAGACGCACGAATATTAGAAGAAATTACCTTTTTTTTCCAAAATGCCATCCTGTGCAATTGTAACATGCCATCATCGCAATGAATCAGTAAATTTACCAAGAAATGTAATAACTTTTCACAGGTAAGAACCGAAAAGAAATTGTGACACTGGGACTGCCTATAAACTTGGCGGCTTGTCCAGTCTAATGTATATTCTGATGTCTGTGCTTCTGTCTATTGAGAAATGGTAACCTGTTAACTTTACTTAAAAAAACATAATACTTATTAATGGCATTCCGTTTTTCCAAAGACAAATGACAAACCAATTGCGCTAGTTTAGTTTATTCGTTTTTCTTTTATTTATAATTATTTTTTTTCTTGTCTTTGTACTATTGTAGTGAAAAAAAAGAGCGCTAATGTAATATTTAGTACCTATTTTATGTATGTATCATTTAATCTATACTTTAAGGGAAGTACTGGCTCCTGAAACACGGTTATTTTACCATCTTGGGAGCCAGGGCTATCTTGAAATGTACTGTATTAATTATATATTAATGTATTGTATTAAATTAAAGAAATAAATAAATAAAAAAGACTTTCACTGTAGCCTCACGGCCGGCGAGCCCTCTAGCGGCAGATTCTGTTCCGTCCCAATTCCACCGGTCGTTTATCATTGGTTAGCCGTTATCGCGATCTACTTGTCGACTGCACTGCACCCAGGGCTACCATGCGAAGACTACTGACTCGTAGTCCGTGGCGTGCACTCTACATATGCAAATAAGCAGACCCTGAGCGTCTTGACAACCAAGAAAATCGACAGTAGTAACCCCAAAGTGTTAAACAACAAAATTTTTTAAGATGCACCGAGTCAAAATTGTGCTGATTAATTATAACTTTTAGTTTAGTCAATAAGTTGTTATTGTAACAAAACAACGAGTTAATTGAACATGCTGTGCATATCTATAATTTATGTAAACACTAGATTACTCGTTATTTATGTATATTTTACGAATGTTTGTGTTTGCATTGTTGATGTGCCTAATAAACAAATTAAAAAAATATATTCCCACTTATTCGCCATTTTCGCCCATTTTTCTTTACAAATTTGAAACCATAGGTGATCTCTTGTCATCGACAGCACTCAGTCTGACAAAAATGTAAATTAGTTACTGTTTTTGCAATTAGTGCCACTCACTTTGCATACCCTACTCATAATCTCTGTGCACGCAACTGCTCAGTCACCCCAGAGTGATAAACAGGATTTTTTTTCCTGTTAGTCACACTACCGAATTTTCCACCTTTGTACTATCATGACTAAAGGCTTTACTAATTTACAGGAATTCTCCTGGAGTTAGTACCATCGTTTCTAATACGTATGGTATTAAGTGCCTGGTAGCCCTAAGTGCAGGCGCGCCCTTGAGGTTCAATGCACCGGTTGCAATGCAACTGTTCTATTGTAATTATGATTCATATTTCGCTATCTCGCGCTTCGCTTGTTTCTATATAATTTAGAGATTTTTGCCATTCATATTTTTATGGGATTTTTTTTCAGTTTCAGTTTCCAGTTTGGGCTCAGTAACTTCATCAATTTATCTAAGTGATTAACATAAACTTATTAGGTACGCAATCACGAAGAAATATCAACTAAACATTTTCCGAGCCGCTTGACAGCCGTTGACTTATTGTTATATTTATGACATAAAACAATGATATTCTACTTATAATTCATACTTTTTTACATCATCATCATCAGCTCATTAAACGTCCCCACCGAGGGGCACGAGCCTACCCGTATAGGGTGATGAGGCCTTAGTCGTCCACGCGGGCCCAATGCGGATTGGACGACTTCACACACAACCTTCGAATCTCTTCGCAGGCGTGCATGAAGGTTTCCTCACGATGTTTTTCTTCACCGTAAGAGCGTCGGATAACGTTCATATATTTTTCGAAAATTCGAAAATACATTGGTACGTGTCGGGATTTGAACCTCAGCCCTCCCGGTAGGAAGGCGACAGTCCACACCACTGAGCCACCGACGCTCCCTTTTTACATCAATGACATAAAATTATTCATGAAAAATTTAAGGGTACAAAATCAAAAGCACGAGGATACTACTATGTCACTATGATGTGTAGCGAATGACGTGATTATGAATGAAAATGCTTCCCAACTGACGCGACGGGCAGAATTTTGCCGCGGACTTTTGAATGCGATTGTCTTGAGCATCTAGATCGTCGGAAGAAAAACATCGTGAGGAAACCTTCATGCACGCCTGCGAAGAGATTCGAAGGTTGTGTGTGAAGTCGTCCAATCCGCACTGGGCCCGTGTGGACGACTAAGGCCTAATCACCCTATACGGGTAGGCTCGTGCCCCTCGGTGGGGACGTTTAATGAGCTGATGATGATGTGCATCTAGTTAATTAATTGTTTATCTTAGTTTTATAACTATGAAAATTATGAAATCACAAAAGTATAAGAAGATGAATATTATTTACACCTTTACAACTTTGTTGTTAAAATTTCATATATATTAGTCCTCTATGACACACTTGAAGAGTTAATGTCATAATGAACACTAAGCATTGCATCCTACTAAGTATAACTGACGTTGGCATGGACTAGTACGTTATTAATTCATCAAACAAATTGACATAAATGTCACAGTAGTCCGGAGTAATCGTTCTGAGCAAGTAATCTTGTTTACATCTTCTGTATTAAAACCTTTCGTTAGTGAGACTGAAGGGCAAAATATAGAGGGTTCGGGAGCATTTACATTGATGTCCGCTAATTTCAAAAGAATATCCTCGTAATAATTGAAATATTTTTACAAAAGAAATTAGTATATATTCTTTTGTTTTTGAGATATTCACACAATGATAAAAATAATTTTCGTAGTCTGGTGACTTTGGAGTCACCGTTGTCATGGGCAAACCACAGTAACGTATTGATTACGCTATTAATCACTGAATTAGTTTTAATTCAAATACTTTATTTTTATTTTAATCATAAGTCACGTAAAGGATCACCATAAAAGATTTTATTAAATTCCTCCCTCAGCACGTGAGAAAGGGGCGAAAAGCAAGACAACTTTAGAACTTTTTTTAGAATGAAAGTGACCTAACAAATATTATCAGCAATTTTTAAAATTGCTTTGTTTTGGTTGATTTAGCACACCTACCCTAGCACATACAAAAATATGAATTGTTTGATGTATATAGAAATCGTGACAACTCTTTTTATCTTTTTATGATACATTTCTTGTAGTTATTCCTTTTAAAAGACTACACTTCATTTCTAAAAAAGACACATTTCCACTTATGTCACTTTTATTCTAACAGCCCTAACTGCAAGATAGTTTCATATGACACAATTCTATAAGATGCCTTATTCAACACAAATTAACTGGAAAGTGCGCATCAACATGTACGTCTATATTTACTGGCACTATTATCAGGTATCATTCGATAAATAAGCCTCCATTACGTGCTGCGCTTACGATGTTTTTGCCATCAGCCCGCTACGTTTTTTGCTCCCTACTTAAGCCATTTAATGTCGGTCAGGTGAATAGTTTGTTTGATGCCTTGTTTGAGGTTTGAGGCGGCTCAATATGATGTTACTGTTCAAAGATGCCGACTGGTGCTTTGGCAAATGATGTAGGCTTTCATCATTAAACATTTCCTCATTATTTTTTACTGATTTAAAAAAGTACTTGAGTAGAAACCTGGGATGGGCAAATAAATGCAGCGTTATGTTAAGAGTTGGACACATTTACAAGGAGATGGACATTATTGGATGAAAATAGCTATCAGTCTGGAAAAGGACGTTATATGTCTAAAATTGTAATTCATGTTTCTTGTCATATTTTATATTATAGTCGGTAGTTATTTTAATATCATGAATTGTATGTAAATTAACGGAACGGTTATATTAATTCTAATATAAAATTGCAGTCATCCACTAATAAACATATACTATAACTCAACAGCCATCGACAGACCACTGCTGGATTAAAGATCGCTTTCATGACAGTAAAGGGATTTTGCTTAATGTCCACGGTCATGGCAAATTAGATATAAAGCGATACCTATAAATGTTAAGGTTGGATGAGAAAATTATTCAAAAACAGCAAAGTCCAAGTACAGTTTTCAATTGAGGTGTTATCTTATGACACACTCAGTAGATATATACAATACAAACCAAATATAATTACTAAAGTAAAGCTTAATATTAATTTTGAATATCATTTTCTACTTTTACCCAAGTAACAAACCAATATGGCACACATGTATCGAATAAGCACAGTTGCATAAATTCTTACGACAAGCCATCTAAGATAAATCAATCGAA
Source organism: Leucinodes orbonalis (assembly GCA_019425675.1). Classification (NCBI taxonomy): domain Eukaryota; kingdom Metazoa; phylum Arthropoda; class Insecta; order Lepidoptera; family Crambidae; genus Leucinodes; species Leucinodes orbonalis. Next base: position 293,978 of record PQWD01008209.1, read on the forward strand.
GGTGGTTAGTGGTATGTTATCAGTCAACTTACATCTCATATTGTAACATAACAGTTGTATCTATTGCTTAAGATCTCGTACACTTGTATTTTGCTTAATACTAGTCGCTATAATAGATACTTAGTTTACAAATGTTAATACTTTGCTTCCTTCAACTAAAAGGTTCTTTATTTTTACATCTGAAATCCCAGTAATTAGAAGCTTTAAAAGATTTACATTCGGAGAATTAAACTCAAACCTGAGTCTTAAAACTTACACCGCAGTACCAGAAATCTTCTCGTGCAATAGAAGTGTTATTCAATTCTGAGTTTCGGGAAGAGATAATTGGGTATAAGAGCCCTAACTGTCGTCTCAGCTGACGATTACAGGGTAGTGTTGCGAAAAATATGATCATTATCTACAGTTATTAGTTTCCTTCAACTCTGTATTTATTACGCGAAAGCTTCATTCACCACACACTTCCTAGAATAGAAAAACTTGCATCGAAGGAGACAAGTTACCCATATTTGAAGAAAGAAAATAATTACTAAACTATCACGGCAATAACGTACACTTTTAAGAATTAGGGCAACCCTTCAATGACATTCATCCTTGGAGTTTTATACTAAAATACATTTCCAACCTTATTTTTCGAATGCTCCCTCTACAATACTACATCATTAAAATAGTTTAACTATAAACTTAGTAAAGTAATGGTTGTCTTACAACGTGGGCCCCGTTTCATTAGCCAATGCTCATAACTTTCCTATTATCAGGATCATCGAAAAGACGGCGAAAACTAACACCTAGTTCTTCCAAGAAAACTCGCCTCTAATCTCATGTCCTATATATTTAATCGGACGATCTGAATTGAATCGACGGTCCATCGTTAGGTGCAACACGAAATTACAATTCCCAACCAAAGTGAACGGGAACGCTCCGTGAAGATCATTACTAATAATATAAGTGTTTAAGAAACAAACGCTGTATCTTAAAGTATACAACAAGCTTTCCTTAATTGTGGTGGAACTATGTAAAAAAATTATTAAGATCAAAAATTAATAATAATCAATCAATTCTTGTTGATAATTTCTGATTTCCGTCACAATGAATTTCAATATACTTATGACGAATAACACAAACATTTAGTCATTCCAAAAGCTTATTTAGGAACATGATGAGTTGGCTGAATCACCTGATTAACTGAAAAAAAGGCCCCGCATTAGGGCGTTATAGGCGGATAATGATGTAAATAATAATAAGGAGAAAATAATATTTCCCAAAACCATTTATGTTTCACGTCATTAAAATACTTCGCTTGAAAATTACAGAAACTACTACCCATATTTGTTCAACAAACAAGACAAACGGACACACAAATTACAAACATTAATATCTTCATAATTAGCGTCATCAGTCACCGACGAGCCCTCGAACAGATCACGGAGTGCCCCAGGGCAGTATACTGGGCCTCGTGTGTTTCCTACTGTGCATTTATTCAATTATCGACAGATGCAATCTTGTTATCGATATTGTAGTTATTTCTAAAAACAAGAGTACTTATTTTGAAGTCCACCTCAAGCTAAGTAGTCCTGTTTTTCTTAATGATTACATATACGTATTCACGAATGGCAATTCGGATATATGTTATTTAGTTGAAACATTTGCTGCTTTTATAACTGAACTGATTCAAATTATCTTGTTAATTACAATCCTAAATAACTTTGAGGTTCCCTTGACATTATGAACAAACCGAACTATTAAAATAAAATTGAATGTAGCAAAGACTTTTGGACTAGCACAATCGAAGAAAGACAAGCAAGCGTACTAAATAAATTTATATGATTCATAAGACCATTACTTAAATTTCCAAAAGTGTTATATCGTTTACAAGCTGTAACAAGAGCTGTAGCAAGCACTTTCGCTTTATGAATTTGTAAAATATTTATTATCGTTGACTTCTACTTCTCATAAATTAAGAACATTATCAAACGTGCGTTAAATTGGAAGGCATAGAGAGCATCATTAATCCTATCTCCTATCTTAGATAACGGATAAGTATAGCATATGCTGGTACGATTAACCTCGCAGGTGCGGATGCCCTGAGCTAGTGGCCGATGATGGTTAGATCTCTATCTATCCCCGCCTCCCGAACGGATTCTTGGTATTGAACGCGAAACATTTCAACAGCCATTAGATAAATTCTGAATCGACAAGCTTGTTCGTTTAATAGGTAAATTGATCCTGTAAGTAAGATATGAGTACTTGATTATAATTTCATATTGATTAGCATTTGTTTGAAGATGTAAGAGGTCCCTAAATCTTTTGAGAACCAAGCCAGCTTTTCCCGCACGTGGTGCGTAAGAGTAAGGCCACCCACCAACAGGCACAGGATCAGCATCTTCTTAGTTTATTCAAATACTTGCGTTTACCCACGAAAACCACGTTATTTATCCTATCGCAGTTCATTGGCTACATGTCTCCCCCATTCTGTGCCAGATAGTACGATCCTCCGCTTTTCTCGTCCAGGCTCCACCAGCGACCTTTCGAAAGTCATTGGTCCATCAGGCCGGAGGGCGTCTTACTTGCCACGACGCGGTTTCCTCTCCATAACTCGTCTGTTTACAGTGGGCTGGTCACATATGTGACCGGCCCACTGCCACATCAACTATAATGTATAAAGTCAATATAAAGCATCAATACTTTATTCTTTTTCTTGAACGCTGACTTGAAAACTGTACTGGAACGGAATAGAAACCGCAAAATTATCCAATACGTTATCATACTTCTAGTACACATATTACACGCTTTACGTTCCTAATTTAGTCCTTTTATTTCAATAGAAACACACCAAGGGTTGTCAGCAACCATTAAAAAACATGTAGTTTCTCTCAATGTGATAAGATTATAACATTTATAACTAAGAGCATGTAAATTTTACCTGAAGAATAAAAATGCTGGCTTAGTCACGCATGTATATTTTAAACAGTTTTATAAATTCACAAATAATCGCAGTTTTTAAAGTTTTCAAGATGGAGCGGTTCAAGCATCCATTATTGGTACAAGCCAACCTTGCCAACTTGTAGTGCTTCCTGGCGAGTAACAGGCTCTAGTGACCGCCACGCTCAGGACCATCATCATGGTTTGGTTAAAAAGGGTATTTTGGTGGTTTTGGTTTAGGTTGTATACAGTTGTTTAATATGGTACCTCAATATATTGTATTGTTGCTGTTATAGATATATTTAATACACGAATAAATAAAAATAAGGTAATTACTGTATTATTGCTAACACACACACACAAACACGCACACTAAACTCACAACACACGCACACACCTAGCGCTTAGGTTCTATTAATTTTGCTTCTTCTTTATTCTTGATTTTGTAATTATAGTATTTTTTTTTCTTTAAATTGCTTTATTTTTAAATGTTTTCTTTACTAGCTAAGGGTACATATGTTTTTAATAGAAAATGTATTTAGAGGTGGAGGGTTGATAATTTGTTATACAGGATGTTCTAGTGCAGGTGTCAACCTACCATAAAATTAACTGTCATTAAATTGTTAACGTGTAACCTTCTTTGTATATGGTAAGGAATAAATAATTTTTATTCCTTACCATATACAAAGAAGGTAGGTTTTAAGTTAAATTATTGCTAACATTATGGATTAATTTCGGCAAAAAAATACATTTTTTTTTATAAGTGCTTACTTAACGTTCATAAAATCCAAATATGCAGTTTAATCTTACACTAAACTGCATATGGATTTTGACTTATATATAATATGAGCGAACAAGTACATACATGTTGGACAACCCTTTCCTAGCATACATTGTAGGTAGTAGTAACACTCAGTACATTGTCCGTGCACTCAATAAGTACCAGTTGGAAACTCAGTGGGCAGTTCCGCGTTTACTAACTCATGTGCATTACTGGGCTTTTTGTACTAGGTAACGGTTTACTGGATCATTTTGAGACACCTTATACATTACTTCAAGGCTTCTTTGTATCGACCCATCATCAATTGTTTTATTAGACCTCATCAATAAAAACAAATATCCACAGACATTCACACAGCGCCATCTAGCCCCAAGTTAAGCGTGAAACCTGTAGTATATGGGTACTAAACAACTGATAAAGATACTTTTTTTTATAATTACATGATATCATACATAGAAAACTCTAAATAACCACAAATACAAACAGACTACTTTACTAGGTGGAAGACTCGATACTGAATCGTCTAGGTAGGTACCACCGCAGTGCCAGATATCCTCCCGTGAAACAGGAGTGTTATGCACTTTTGTGTTTCGGAAAGAGGGCACTGTAGCTAGTGAAATTACCGGGTATAAGAGACCTAAGATCTGTTGTCTCGGGTGACGGGCGCAGTGCGGCATTGATGGGGGATAATAACTGTCTATTAGTTGTTGGTCTCCTTCAATGCCGCTCTGTCATGGTCTGGCGTATCACTTACTATCAGGTGAGCATCTAGACCGTCCTGTACACTTATAACATAAAAAAGGCATGTCCATGCACCCAAAATTTGTACGTGAAATCGGCCAACCCGCACTGGGCCCGCGTGTACGACTAAGGCCTATACACCCTTTACGGTAGGCTCGTACCCCTCGGTGGGGACATTTAATGAGCTCATTGTGAAATACTAAGATAAATAGGCTAAGTTAAATATGGCCACTCAACATTGTTTGTCGAGTGACATTTAACCTAACCCGGGCACTATTTCGATCAAAACACAACATTTCCCAATAATAAATTGAATTTTGCAATCAAATAGCAAGGTGTTTGGTCGATGGGACGTGTCAGGCTTATTTATGTCTTATTCCGAATGGCATAAGGTTGTATAAATGAAGCGGTACACTTTGCCATGTGTACCGTCCATTATGCTAAACAATGAAGGTGTGGCATAGTTTGAATTCCAAATGTGAATTATGTGAATAAAATTACAATAATAATAATATATGCGGCAAAATGCACTCAAATCATCTGTTATTTTAATATGGAAAGCGATTTGTTACATAAGCATAATGTATGTTATGCTTTATATATTAAACTGTGAAGGGTAAAGTATTCAGTCCAGGAATCGAACCATGGGCATAATAAGCTATAATAACGTCGGCAGGCCTTTCCGCATAGCAACGCATAGCATAGCATTGAACGGTTTGCGATTTGGTTGATATTAACGCCTATAATATTAAAACGTGGCTGAATCACCTGGTTTCTGAAAAGAAACATGATTTCGTGCTTCGGAGGACATTTACTGTCGGTCCCAATTACGTTTTAATATCGTCATCATCATCAGCTCATTAAACGTCCTCATCGAGGTGCACGAGCCTACTCGTATAGAGTGTGTAGGCGGTAGTCGTCCACGCGGGCCCAGTGCGGATTTGCCGATTTCAACCACGTTTGATTCTCTTTCGCGTGCGCAGGTTTCCTCACGATGTTTTCCTTCACTATAAGACCGTCGGATAAAGGTACATAGTACCCGTACGAAAATTCGAAATGACATTGGTACGTGGCGGGATTTGATTCTGCACCCTCCAAATCGGAAGGCAACGGTTCATACCAATGAGCCTCCGACGCCCTTAAATATAATAAGCTATAATTACACCCCCATATGCCACTATTGTTGCACTTGCCGTGGGAATAATCTATACCGCTCTATAATAATAAAGGTCGATACACACTGACCTATTTACGGTGAAGGAGTGACCCGTCAAAAAAGGCTGGCACGATTATTATACAAAAAAAGCTGAATCACGACCGCCCACCGCTTCGGCTCCTCAGATCCTATTTGTAAGCAAATCGGATTATCCGTAATTTGTAAGCAATTTGTAGACACCGTGTTACTGTTTTTATTTGTATTTTTTCGGGGTTCCGCGCGATGATGGGGGAACCTCGAGAAAGTTTTAATAAATCAGAAGTTTATGGGTACAGGGTTAATTTGATGATCGTCAGGATGGCGGGACCACGGCACGATTTTCAAATTAAAATGTGATAAACATTTAGTACCTACTACAATGTCCACAATATGTACACTATTTAATACTTTCATAGAAAAATTCTACTCTCTCACATTTCGAAAATCATGCCGTGGTCCCGCAATCTTGACATTCATTAAATTAGAGAGTTAAGAATAAATACGAGACAACTCGTCAGGTCTTCACGTCGTCGATTCTGCAATTTGAAAGACGTCGTACCCGTACTAATAATACGCAGCTTAGACATGGCTGCGGGATTGGTTCACGGGCAATGGAGCGAGCTATGCTCGGAGTCTGTCTTAAAAGTTAAATCAGAAATGATGTTATCCGCAAGAGAACTAAAGTTACCGACATAGCCCGCCAGATCAGCAAGTTGAAGTGTCAGTGGGCTGATCAAGTATGTCGCAGAACCGATGGCCGTTGGAGCAGACGAGTTCTGGAGTAAAGACCGCGTCTTGGCAAGCGTAGCGTACTCGTAGGTCACCCTCCGGCCCGATGGACCGACGACTTCCAAAAGGTAGCTGGTGGAGGCTGGATGAGAAAAGCGGAGGATCGGGATATCTGGCCCAAAATAGGGGAGACCTATTTCCAACAGTGGACTGCGATAGGTTGAAGAGATACGAGAAATCTCATGTCTACGTTTTTTCAAAATGGTAGTACGGGGTATTTACTGAATGCTTGACACTAAATCGTATACTTAGAAAAAATAAAGATATAAAAATATTTATTAACTGTTCCCAACGCTATTGGTCGCCGATGGACTTAACCGTGGATGGTCACAGCCGTGCAAGTGGTGCCGCTGCACCACTGTTTTTCAAATTTTGAATTCGGTAGTTGTGTTTTGTTTGTATAGCTATAAAAAACAAAACACAACTACCGAATCCAAAATTTGAAAAACGAATATAGTTTTAATATGAAACGATCCGCTCTTGAATTTTCTGTTTTTTTTTCGACAACGGTTGTTGATAGCAAGATATCATTGGCCGAGGTCCGGATCTCGTTTAGGAATTAACATTCCCGCACGCTATGTTTTTGGGAGGGTTCGGCCACGCGATTGCCAGTCACTCAAGAGTCGTAACCTACCCCAAAACCTAACCTACGGCCTAATCTCCTCATAGCTATTATATGGCTTATGCGCTGCAGTGGACTGAAACGTATAAGCCTTTAAAAAGATATTATCACATTGACATGAAATTGTTACTTATTAAGATTATCTACACTATGAAGATAGCTTTATTAACCTCTCTATTCATGCCGTAACCTATGGCGTATCTAATTTAAATAAAATTAAGATACCAAATCTGTGAACACACCATCTCGACGGGGCGTGGTTGTAATTATGAAGTGTTATCCTGTTTTTGATATTAGATTAGGTGACCAAAACAAATGTATAATTAGTGGAAGACATAGTTAGGGTGTTATCATAGTTACAGCTATGCTATTTTACTGCTTTATCTAGCTTTGACTTATGTAATGTTTTGACTTGATGCTTCATTGTTCCTATAATATATATAAATGAAATTACTATATATTTTTTTAACTTTTAACTATAATACCGTAATCTCTCACATCACCTTTTCAAGGCATAGTCGTCTGATTGAAAATGAAAAGTGTTTATTCAGTTTAGGTCCTTACAGAACACTTATGAAGGTCAAATGAAGCTACCACTGGTTCGGGAGGTAGTTTTCCACTGAGAGGAAACCAGCAAGAAAGGTTTTGTGACCGTATGTCATGAATTATAGACTACTTAAGTACCTGTAGTACGTTTCTCTAAACAGGTCTCTGGCGAACCATCACGAACCTAATAACAGTCAGTTTCCTTAGCCTACTCATAGACTTGCTTACTATAGTGGGGAAGATATTACTTCAACGAGATTAATGTACGAAACAACTTTTGAATACATACGAAATATTTATACGTACTTTTATGCGTTTAGATAAAGCTTGAGCTTTAACTGTCATTTATTTATTGCAATATCATTGTTTTATTCTATTTTCACTTCTGTATAGCATTGACATTGGAACACAAGATTAATTTCAAATCCCCTGTCGAAGTAAGGCGTCAGATCTAATTCTCGTGTGATGGGTTTGTGATCGATTTTTTTACCGTCTCCCGCCATTAACGCGGCTCTCAGTTCATTGTATAATTAACCATTAGAACCTTTGTCATGTTATTAGTTTTTTTATTGACGTATTAAAATCGGTAGGCGCAACTTGATGTATGATTTTGACTTGACATTGACGACCTAGTTAGTACCTACTGTGCTTTGATATTCGACTACTTCACACAACTTGACACTTTGTGATTGCTTGTAATTCTTTTTAAATTAGTGATTGTATTTTACAAGATAAATCCAACCAAAAAATTCATGTAAAATGTTGCCAAGACGACCAAATAAGGTTTGCACTGTGAAAAACATATCAGATCTCATGTACTCTCTTATGCCTAAAAAAAAGGAACATTTGTTTCTGTGAACTTTGTTTTACATTGTATTTGGGTGTAATAAATAAATAGTAAGAATAAGTTAACAGACCACTGTTCAATATAAGTGTGCACCATTTGAAGTATGTTAAAAACTATTCATAGTAAAACAATATTCAGCTACAACGAAATATTGTCACTTCTAAAAACTCCACAAGGTCTTAAGCTACACAATAGATCGTCTTAAAATATATAATATTATATATGAATATGTAAAACGATAACGGTAGCATCCGTCCGCAAACATGCGCCTGTTATTTAGCCAGGAATTTGCAAACAGCCACGACTAGCCGCAGGCTTCCGAGCTCGCCGTTACTCCGTCCAAATATTTATAAATCCTTAGCAAATATACACGTAGATATAAAATTAAAAAACTCACATAATTCTAGACTAATAATAATATCTTCAGCTTTTGATACGGCGCCATCTAGACACAATTTTAGCTAGAGAACTAGATGATAAACGAAGTCGTCTAGATAGGTTTTTTATGCCATAAGTAAACGGGACGGTCAGTGCACTCACCTAGTGCTAAGTGATACGCCTGACCATGACAGGAGCAATGTAGAACGAAATAATAACAGTAGGTAGTTATTTTTTTTCCGTCAACACTGCTCTACGCCTGTCACCCGAGACAACAGATGTTCGGTGTCTTTTACCCGGTAATTTTACTAACTACAGTGCCCTCATTGCAAAACACAGAAGTGCTAAACACTCATGTTTGACGGGAGGATATCTGGCACTGCGGTGGTACCTACCTAGAGGACTCAGTACCGAGTCTACCACCTAGTAGTAGGTAACCTAACTATCCACCGTACTGTTTTTAAGCTATAGCGGCAAACAGCTCATCTGATGGTAAATATTGTCACCGCGCCGTCCACGTACATTTGCAATACCAGAGAGAATAATGGTTGTCCGGTATCGTCCCTTGATATAAGAGTGTTATGCACTTATGTGTTTCAAGATGAAGGCACAAAGGTGCCCTTTCTTTTTCTTTCTTTTCAAAATTTCGTTTGTACTCTGTGGAAGAGACATGATGGAACATTGCTTGTTCAGGATAATTTACTCGTTTCCTAAATAGGCTAAATGTCTTATTAGTTAATGAGTAATGTGTTTGAAGAGTCATGCTTCGGCACAAATAGGCCGAGAGATGATTGCTGCTGGCACTTTTTTATGTATTCTTATCAATTAGTGTTTTTTTATTATTGTAAGTATGAAAGACAAACGAAGTTGTATGCGCAGCTTGCCCCAACTGGAACAAGATAACAAGCTATTGCGCATGCGCAACGCTATCATACAATCTCATACGGCATTACCCAAGAAGCCATTGACAATGTTTTACTAACAATTGTGCTGGTAATCGAATCATTAATAATGTAATGTTAAGCAAGAGAAATGAAAATAATCGCATTAAGAAATATGTCGTTTGGTCTAATTTAGTTTTTAGATTGGGCCGCAACCAACGGGCTCAATGCGATTGATGAGTGTAAGGGTCTAACGGGTACGACACTAGGCCCGAATTCTAGAACGAGGCTCAATGTTGATCTTTACTTAAATTGAGTAAGAAAGAGATGGCGCTATTTATCGTATAGAGCCTAAGACCATACTAAATCGGGGACGACAGATAAACGTGCCTTCCTAAACACTGTCTTTCTTTTTAAACATTCAGGTGATTCCGCCTGCTATGATCGAACCGAACTGGAACAAGTCGTACAAAGTGACTTTTTCGTGGGGTTCGAACCTGTGACCCCTGCATCACGCATAAAACTACGGAGGATGTTAATTACTTAATTTGAGGTAACTAAACCTTAATTTAGGGAGACATTTGACCATAAACGACAATAAAGTGAAAGAGTTATGGTAGTATTTTTAATTAAACGATATCAACTGACGTTTACTGTGTTGTCAGTTTTGTGAAATAAAAATAGTGTTGTGACAAAGTGAATGACTGAAACACTTGAATAGATGAAATTGCCTCGATTTTCTAGTGAATAGTTTGTGTGCCGAACTACGCAGAATTTAGTCATGTTTTACATATCAACGAGTTTTCGACGACTATGTTCCATAGTATCTGTCTATACTGAACGAGTCTTTAAACTTTAAGTATAATATTGCGAGGAAACTTGTAAGGCTTTCGTATTTATATATATTGAATTGCAACTTATGAACGAGAACTAAATGCATCACTATGTATTTAAATATGGCAATATTATTTTACAAAGTGACATTAGCTCAGTTGATATCGTCTTTTTAACTCTATACTACGTAGAGCCCTTTCATATCTTCGGACATCAATGGCCCATTTTTTTATTTCATTACACCGATACCCGATAAAAATACTTACAAGTTATTACCGAAACATTACTAGCAATCCACCTGGTTTCTCGATTAGAATCGAAACAATCGAGAACTCGATGGCTTGCGTCACTGTAATCGATTTAGACGATCGGCATTGTTACAATTGTTTTACGCTTATGCCCAAGTACAACCAAGTTTGGCAATTTGAACTTTATTTGAAAGGAACAGAGTGTAATGAATGTTATACCATTAATGCGTGGTACATACCTACACTTGTTTTTCAAACTCGACCTTGTAAATACTTAAGGGAATGGCGTAGAATTCGCACATTGGTTTTGATTCGCACATAGGCTACCGACAAACTGTTGCACAGTTTGGAATAAAGCAGTTTTTGTTATTATGTATTCTTTTTGGGTTTCAGTTCATTGGTGTAAACTTGGTTCAGATCTGGAGGGTGCAGGTTCAAATCCCGGCACGTACGAGTACCAATATTTTCCACGTATATTCGTTTTTTTTTATTATGCACATATTATCCAACGGTGAAGGAAAACATCGTGAGAAAACCTGCGAACGCCTACGATTCAAAGGTTGTGCGTGAAGTTGGCCAATCCGCACTGGACCTGCGTGGCCTTGCGGCCCCTGGCCTGTTGGTGGGAACGTATGTTGAAATTGTGTCTGTCCGTTTTTCACGGTAACACGGAAAGATGAATAATTGAAGGGATGGAGAGGCATAGGCTACTTTTCAATTCTAACCCCCCACTTCCCGAAAAAATGGGGGTTTAAATTTATACGGAGCATTACGCATTGTTTATAGTAAAATTGGTATGTGGACTATTTGTCACTTACAAAAAAGTCTTGTTTGATTCTTTTAACGGCAATCGGCCCTCAAAGCCTTAAGAGTGGGTGACATTTTATATAGGGAGTACACACAGTTTTCAAAGTAGGAAGCTAAAAATGGATGAAATGTCGTATTCTGTCTACAGAGTAGAATACAATCCTGCTTTTCTAACCAGAATTAACCGGATTTAACTTGAGCAATGCCGCAGTCAAAAGCTAGTATTTCTATACTTTTTATTAGTATTTTATATATGCAACATTAACCATGCCATTCGCAGCCCTGGCTTGATTAATATCAAATGATGCGCACACGGTGGTCCTAAGCTATCGATCACAATGTTTGACATACAAAGCTCCCACCGGGACATGAATCTAGTTCTATTACGAACCTATATGCACATGGTACTTAGGTATAGTATTTGGATGTGTGGAATAGATGCATTGAGAATAAATGATTGGTTATTTACAAAGAAAAAGTTAAAAAGTAAAAATCACGGATACACTAAACAATTAAAGGTTAGATTCATTATGATTGGGAAAATAAGCTTTGCTTGATTCTACATTCATTTGAATAAAGCATTATATAAGTTAGAGTTGGAATTTGAATAAGTATTTACCCTGATGAATTTTTTTGAGGATAAAATTCTGGGCGGAATGTTCTTTGGATCATATGATTGTGGTTTCAGGGTTTCAGTATTAAAAGGATGCGTAGGGTGTTTAAGGACGACCACCAAATATCACTTAATAATAAAGAGTCTGAATTTTTGTGTTGAACATTATCTGCTCACAATATACTTAAGTCATGTCATTTTAGGGCCAAATGCGCCGTAAACGTTGTAAAACAAAAGCTATTTAAAAATTTAACAAATATAAAATTCGGTTTCCAAAGAAGCCGATTCACCATAACTTACGTATAATAAGTGGTTGTTCGCAATAACCAAGTATGACAATCGACTATTATCGATACTATCACATCACTTATTCTAGCTATTACAAAAGCTAAAAGTTCTCATTATTGTTTCTTATCGATACGGCTAAGACATGTCAGTCAATTTTTTTGCGATTCGATCGGCACAAGATTATCGATTAATTAATAGGAAATTCACCGGAAATGATTAATAAAGGCACAAAAAACCTACCTTTAAAAACTATGCATACTGCTACATCTACATGCGGTAGCGTATTAAGCCAAGTTCCAATAACGGAACTGGCGAATATTACACAAACCATTTGAACCATTTGTATAAGTGCCCTCTCACAACGCAAAAACTATTTCATATAAAAGTGAATAAAGTAACATTAATGAATTACTTTTACTTCTCTTTATTTAGATCAGTTTTCTTCTACTTATAGCAAATTGAATCGACGGAATAGGTCAAATATGACAACCTCAAATTATTTTTTAATTTAACAGAAGGTTCAACAAAAAAGGTCAAACATAATCCCACAAATAATCAATCTTTCCTTTGTTACAGATCCACGTACCGTTGACCTACAAAAGAACAACTACAGATACGAACGAGAAACAAGATCCAATCATTGAAACTAGAACGAACGATGACTGATTAGACAGTAGCAAACCGAGCGGCGTGATACCTTTGGCAAATTTATTAATCGAGAAAAAAAAACAAAATGTCACGGTCGAGCGCGCGCAGTTGATTCTAAATTTGAAAATGTGCGTGAGTGTTACCTAGGGCTTAAGAAAAATTCAAGATGGCGCACAAAGTAAAGAGTAACCATTACGTGGCTACACACAGATCGGGCGTTGATTCACCTCTTCAGGGCATATCTGCACAGAGCATCTTCAAGAGACGAAAATGACAGCCATCGAGCTCCCTCCGAACGGACACTGTCAGAATATACGGTATGAATAATCTCTATATGAATCTTATAAAATTCAGTAGTTTTGTTATAGACTAATCTTGAAGTACCACCAGCAGGTATTTAATTTAAACTTACAAAAACATTGAGTAAACGTTCCAATAAGTATATACGTACGACTGTTTAGAAAAAATCCTTTGCAAGGTTTGAATTTTAAAAATATAGTTTTTTCTGAACTCCAAAAGGTATTGAGAACTTTTTTTAATTGTTAGTTATCAACGTTATCCGAACGTTATCAAATACATAGCAACATACATAGAACTGTCCAAAAGTTTTGGCCAATTCTAAGAGTATTGACTCTGGTTGTTCTGTTTGCAAAACATATAGTGACGTTTCCTGTAGCGGGCGACGTAATTGTAATGCGATGCTAATATTGAACGGTCGTTGGATATCGATGTGGTGCAAGTTACCGGATGCAGCTTCGTGGACATGAATTTAATATATTTCTGTAAGTTTCTTTTAAAAAAGTGTAATTAAAGTTTATTATTACATAATGCGAATCAAAAATCGTTATTTAAAAAAGGCGTGCATGTTTTGCATTATTTTATCAGAAAAGTTTAAGTTAAATGCCAACATACACAAAAATATTTTTTTTACTACATAGAAACATAGTAAAAGGTGTCACAAATGTATCATAATTTTAGTAGTTAAAATGTTCTGGCCACTGTTTTTTACCACAACGGATAGAGTTTCTGTCGCAGCACTGGTATTATTACGTACCACTGAAAAGTATCTAAAAAAAATTACAGAAACATAATTTCTACCATGTGGATTTAATAAATCGCTACAGTTTATGCCCCAAGCCGTAATGTCTCACACGGCTTGTTGTTTCGCGTTTCAGCCGGTGGCGTTTCAGAAGTTCCAATACAAGCTTTATAGCAAATTAAATGGGTATAAATGCCGCCAATGTAATGTGCATTTACCGAAGTGATCTTCATCATCAGCTCAATAAACATCCCCACCGAGGGGCACGAGCCTACCCGTATAGGGTGATCTTAAGGACTAATTTATGTTCTTTTTAACTCAATAGTATACTGTGCATACAAGGAAATCGGTTTGTGGCATTTTGTATATATCCACATTATGACTTTAAGGTTTTAGGATTTTTTTTAACTTTAAGAGCTTAACAGTTCACTGATTGACTAAAGGCCGTTATCAAGATAGTAAATCGTTGACAGTAATCTATATGTTTCACTGGTAATGTTTATTTATTTATTTTATTCTTATTAACCCCAGGAAAACCTATTAATCTACGCGAAAACACAGAAAATTGTGAATGTTTGTTAGCATAAATATTTATTGATATTAATAGATGACTATGTAGCCCCAAATCAAATAAGTATTTATTATAGGTACTTAACAACGGATCATCATCATCACATAAGCTCATAAACGTCCCTACCGAGGGGAACGAGCCTACCCGTGAAAAATGATTAGGCCTTAGTCGTCCACGCGGGCTGACTTCAAGCACATTCCTTGAACCTCTTCGTCGCAAGTTTCCTTCGAGTGTTTCCTTCACCGTAAGGGCGTTTGATAAACGTGCATATAAGTAATTTCGAAAATTCTGAAACACATTAGTACGTGGTGGGATTTGAACCTGCACACACCATTAAGCCACCGAAGCTCTTGCCTTGTGTCAAATATTAATACATATATTGCAGACAATGGACGAAAGAACCCGGTCGCCGTCGGGTGGTGGTGACCAAAGGCACGGCGAGCAACGCAACGGGCGACGGCACCCCAACGGCTCCCCGCGAGCCGACTCCGACGTCTACGTCACCAGTGCGGCGTACCGGCCCCCTTCAGAAATCAGGTATCATCCAAAAACATATGAGAATTAGTGGTAGACTCGATACTGAGTCGTCTAGGTAGGTACCACCACAGTACCAGCTATAATCCCGTGAAATACTACACTGGAGCTTGTGAAATTACAGGGTATAAGAGACGTAACATCTGTTGTCTCGGGTGACGGGCGCAGTGCGGCATCAATGGAGAATAATAACTGTTTATCAGTTGTTGGTCTCCTTCAATGCCGCTCGGTGATAGTCTGACGTATCACTTACCATCATGTGAGCGTCCTGTTCACTTCGTAACATTAAAATAAAACATATATCCTTGATAAAATGGCCTTTTAAATAGGCTCAAAGTTATTCAGCGTGCTATGCTCTTCATAGGCTACAGCTAAGTGTTTCCCTACGCGTTAAAATCCAAAATGCGAATATCATTAGGAGGACAAGAGTGATCGATGTAGCTCTAGCCGTAAGACGCAAAGTTTTAGCCCACAGAAACAGCAAGTTGAAGAGGCAATGAGAATGGCATATAGTGTATAGAACCGATGGCCGATGGGGCGGAAAGAGTCTTGATGGGCGTCCACGTAACGGGAAACGAAGCGCCGACCCTCAAGGTGGCGGGTAGCAGATGGATATCAACTGCTAGGAATCGGCCCGAGTGGAACTCTTTAGGGGAGGCCTTCGTTCAGCAGTGGACATTTTAGGCTGAATGATGATAAATCCTTTGTAAATATTGAAGTGCATGAAGAACCCGGTATTTTAGTAAACTCGTGGTAAGACATTTTTTTGTGCTAGATTTGTACGAATAGTTTACAAATTTCGCATTTAACATGTGCATGATTTTTTTTTGTTTATTACGATTGTGTTCAGAACAAACGTTCCCATCCCATTATAATATAAATCGACAAATAACTTCCATAACACGCTTACCAGCAATAAATTCGAGTTTTACCCGATCTTTATCCGTGATTTCACCTTTAAGTCGAAGGCAGGGACCCTGATAAATTAAGTAATAAATAATACCTGACACAGCCGCATTCAACTGAATAGAAATTATCATAAACATTTACAAACCAAAAAAGAACCGGCAGTCTTTAATAATTTTCTTTGATTCGTTTTTAAAAAATCTCTCGTAAATTTTCGTGCACCGTATTTTTTGCGAAGTGAAATCTTATCGGTTAAAGTCATCGTATAATCATGCTTTTTCATTATAAAATGTCATTACTTGAAACTGATATTCGTTAAGTTGTAAGAAAAAACACGCATTAAACTGTCGAATAATAATTTCGATCGTGTTGTTGCTGTCAATAACTGGTATTTTTAATGTTGAAGTCCGAATCAATTTTATGACTGTTACTCATTTGAAAGCAGATTTTTTTGGCATTTTAGTTTTTAGCGTTTGAGAAATCAGTTATTCTGTTATACCGTCCAACGATAATTGCTTTACACCTCTAAGTTTTTTACATCATTCTTCTGCTTTTTTGCGATATTTAACAACAGTTAGTCAATTTTCGGATGGGTGACCGATAAATAAAGAGACTTGAAAGGCATAGCGCTTTATACGATAAATAGCGCCATCCCTCTCTAACTCGATTTAAGTAAAGATCAACGTTGAGTCTCGTTCTTGAATACGGGCCTTAAACTGTCATGCTGTTTCTTCCTCTGTTGTTTGTGTAACTTCCTTATACTGTTTGGAAAGGCATGGACCCTGCATAAAGACTTAATAGGTTGGTGATTGATTAATTATTATTCTATTATATAATATTGGCCACGATAAGCTTATAAGTATAGTCCATAGATACGATATGCTTAAGATATCAGTGTCGAAACATTTATGAAAATATTAATACAGTAGATACTTAAATTGAAAAGACAGATTGTTAATCTGCAAGAAATTTAGCATCCGTAACAGAAATAAAACCCTCCTTAGGCAATCACAGCGTCTAGGTAAATGCATTGCAGGTATTATCCAGAACGTTAGTTCATAGAAGCTTTTAATTAACGCATACGAGTATTTCACAGTTAACAAGAATTGTCGGGGTAATAAAATTTAATTGTTATTTCACAAGGAAACGTCAAGGAAAACGTGTTTGAATACAATATAATGTCCTGTTTTGCAGACAAAGCATGATTATTATTATAAATATTATTGTGTGACGGGGTTGAGATGACAATGTCAACTTTACTTGAATCCAGGAGTTGACTTCTTTTTTGGGAGGCTGTGCAAACTAGACGCCGAGACTTAATATTTAAGTTTTTCAAGAACATCATAATCATCAGCTCATTAAACGTCCCCACCGAGGAGCACGAGCCTATCCGTAAAGGGTGCATAGGCCTAGTCGTCCACGCGGGCCCAGTGCGGATGGGCCGACTATACGAACACCCTTGAGTCTCTTCGCAGACGAGTGCAGGTTTCCTCACGATGTTTACCTTCACCGTAACAGCGTCGGATAAACGTACATATAATTAGGAAAATTCGAAAAACATTGGGATTTGTACTTGCACCCTCCAGATAGGATGGCAACAATTCACACCACTGAGCCACCTACTGACTTCATTGTGTTCCTCTACCAGAATAAAATAAACTTTAATTCAACTGGTATAGTGAAGTGGAATTCCCAAGCACATCTCGCTCATGTACGCCAATTACGTGGGCATCCTAATCAATAGTAGCGGCTCATAAAGGTCACTCGCAAGTCCCGTTACCTGAAACCCTTGAGCGCTCCTAATTCTACCGAGACGTGTTGGATTATAGAGCACCCTCCATCGCTTGGGCGAACAGACGAGCGCCTCCACCGCCCGAATATTATTTACATTGATTTTTGTACTTCTAGTTGTAATAAACAATTCAATTAAAATGTGAAAGGCGTTAAAAATTTACAAATACGCCTTTTTAAGGCATTGTGAGAAACGTATGAATAAAATAAAATTCGACTCTGCTCACCTTTATTGGTAAAGTGCCTCATTTTTCAGGTCCCTGAGTCAAAAGAAGAAAAGCGACTACAATGCTTTTACTTTCAGAAACTTGCTGTTAATCTTATATATATATACGTCATACAAGGGCATCTCGCCCCAATGAGATAAGAGTACCGAATACCGGATCGAGTTGATTCGCATGCTTAAGACGCACAATGAATCCAGATCGTTGACGCCCTTAGATTCGTTCCTGGGCTATAAAGGCTATCTGCGGCAGTTGACCTAAAAATATACATTACATGTGACGTAAAAAAATTTTGAATTTAAAGTGTATTGGCATAAATAAAGGTAAGCACACCGTGACACTTTCAGTATTGCAATTATCATAGGCGGGGATGATTACTTACCATCAGGTTTCCCTCATGCTCGTAAAAATATAAAAATGACGTCCGAACCGCTCGTCTGCACCGGCCAAGAGCGCCAAACAAAACCTCGACATTAAACGTCTAGATTGATGGAAAATTACCCATACCGAGTGCAATCGGTGCAACGGGCACATGACTCATCCCGCATAATGCATATTTAGATTCGAACACTCATCGCGGGCCCGTTGCATTGCGATTGCATAGAATAATAGCAGACCGGTCATTGTGTAGCTGTGTATCTTGGTATTAATCATTGCGCTTATAATTACACTCTTTTATCGATTTCAAAAACTTTAGTTCTAGGCTTAACTAACCTGCAAATATAACAACTTAAATTAAACACTACTATATTACCAAGGTGGTAGACTCGATAATCGTCTAGGTAGGTACCGCAGTGCCTGATATCGTCCCGTGAAACAGGAGTGTTATGCACTTATGTGTTTCGGGATGCGGGCACTGTTGCTAGTGAAATTACCAGGTGTAAGAAACCTAACATCTGTTGTTTCGGGTGACGGGCGCAGTGCGGCATTGATGGAGGATAATAACTGTCTATCAGTTGTTGGTCTCCTTTAATGCCGCTCTGTCATGGTCAGGTGTGTCACTTACCATCAGGTGAGCGTCTTGACCGTCCTAATCTCACACAAACTAAAAAAAACACCTGTAGATATTACTTACTTTTAGACATACTTTAAAAACTCGAAAGATAATTTGGCCTAGGCTATCTCTATTTCAACCGATTCAATCCCACTGCCAGACATAGAATGACCTACAATGTCTTTCAAAATGACATATGTTATGATGAATCATTATCGTTATCATCTCCCTGATTTCCCAGTCCTTAGCTTTTTCCCGTCCAGCCTCCACCAGCGTCATTTAATAACCTATAACCTTACCCTCTGCATGTTCCTCATACATGTCAATAGTATATTTACGGTCTTATTGTCAACGCTAACGGGGATTCAGAAATGGGACCCGAGTCCCACATGGAGCCATTGTTTGCACAGCACCATCTCCCGAACTGGTTTTGGTTCTCACACTTGGCTGGCTGACTTATATGGCTAACTTATAAGTCTAAGAAGGAAAGCTTGAATAGACGGGGGGTGAAAATGCGATACCGGGCTTTAAATGTGCAGTGACGTTGTATTTAGTTGTGAACCTGCCTCAAGGGCCCGTGTGTATAACCTTTACCAGTGTTTTACGAAAAGTTGAAGAGATATTTATCTTTATTGGTCGCAGTGGATCCCTCAGTCTTGCCTATTTCTCCCTATTCCTCAATTTTTATAATTGCTATTGGCAGATGGCTTTTACAGCTTCTCCGAGTAGGCGGGCACATTTTTTGTAAAATGCAGACAATTACTACGCTTATTTGCATGTCTTTAATGAGGAGAAACAAATTAAATAATACTATGTTATGTACTTTTTCTTGTGCAACAACTGTATAATTATGTACCGTGTTTCTTGTAATCTTGTAAACAATGATCCTTATTCTAAGGTTTTGAACACTCCGGTTGCGCAGATGTAAAATTTTAATTACACAGGTAGGTATAGTAATCATTATTTTTGTTTGCTGTGTTGTTTATGATGTTTACACATAACTGAGGATGGGGAAACTTGTACCACAATTACCTATAGCCGTGAAGCTACAATATAGTTTTAATGGATGTTTTAATAAACATGTGAAATTCACATTTCATATTTTTATTAAAACATCTAATCCAAAGCAACCGCACATCTAAGTGATCGGCGCACAGGCTGACCCGAGTAATATCCAGATTAGCGGTTACCGGAGAATAAATCGTGGCCGATGCCTCGGTTCGATTCCCGGCCACGACATCATTGTGCTGTCCCCGCTCCGCAGCTGACTTATTGCCATTCTAGATTTATGATATAGTTAACTGTTAGGTAGAAATGTTTCTTAGTTTCAAAGTAAATACTAGTTCTGTTAGTTCGGAGCTATTTCAAGGTATTTATAGACTTACTTAACTCTATACGAATAAATAAAATTGAAATGTCTTTGTGTAGGTAATACAATTATAGAACTGCTTTCTAATATATCATCATCAGGCTATAATGTAATAAAGTCTCGTCATCATCATCATCAGCTCATTAAAGGTCCCCACCGAGGGGTACGGGCCTACACATACAGAGTGTATGCAAAGTGAGTGACACGAATCGCAAAAACCATAAATTATTTGTTTTTTATTTATTTATTTGAAACACAAATTTATTTTACACACGAAATTAAAAAGCGTTAACAGATACAGTAGTCTAGGACTGTTTTGTAACTATTAGCACCCACCTCTAGCAGATGAGCGTTTCAAATATTACGTTTACAAGCCTCCTTTAATTACGTTACAATCAGCTTAAATAATATTTTATATAAAGGATTTTAATTTTTGTCAAATTAAGTGCGATCGCCTATGGTATCAAATTTGTAAAGGAAATGGACGAATAAGTGGAAATCATTTAATATGTTGGCGATTTTTCGTGTTGTCTGGACGCACAGGGCATGCACTGCTTATTTATATGGAGTGCACACCACTGTAACTAACAGTGTATAGGAGAATATTCCAATGGGAACCTAAAACAGGTTCACACCCTTTCCGTGTACAACCTCCCATGTAATTATCTATCAAGTAATTGTTAAATTAAACTTGCTTGGAGGCCTCTTGTACAGATATAAATATTCTTATATGAAAACCAACAAAAGAACATGTCAATAAATGAAAGGGTGGGTATATATTCTTATCATATATAGTATCACCATACACCATAACAAATATTATGTCCTTTTATTTTGTATAGATAACTTTCAATATAATGTTTTATTTTGATTATTATTAGCAGTTCTTGTTAACATCTCTTCCAAACAAACTAAATATTCTTGTATTAACATAATCTTGTCGATTCCGTACATACATTGTACAGGTTACAACATGTATCATCATCATCATCAGCTCATTAAACGTCCCCACCGAGGGGCACGAGCCTACCCGTATAGGGTGATTAGGCCTTAGTCGTCAACGTGGGCCCAGTGCGGATTGGACGACTTCACACACAACCTTCGAATCTCTTCACAGGCGTGCATGAAGGTTTCCTCACGATGTTTTCCTTCACCGTAAGAGCATCGGATAACGTACATATATTTTCGAAAATTTGAAAACACATTGGTACGTGTCGGGATTTGAACCTCAGCCCTCCCGGTAGGAAGGCGACAGTCCACACCATTGAGCCACCGACGCTCAAACATGTATGCAAATACCTAATACGGACGTCAGTCTCACACAAACATAAATTGGTCACTTTATGTTATGATTTTCATTGTCCAATATCAATGTTTGTTTGTGATAAGAAAATAAAGAGTTTTTCATTAGATATATTTTTTACCATATCTATGGAAGTCCTAATCTTTGCATTGGCTTATGAATCTTATGATGAAATGATTAGTTAATCCGGCAGACATCAATTAAGTGGCAACACCTTCCTCAATGTTCCGAAAAAAAATAACGATAGTATTATTGATTCGCCATTCATATTTCTGACCCTTAAAAAATGTAGTCAGATATCAAAACTAATTATTACCATGATTTAGTATGTTCCGTAACCAGAAAATATGTCGTCCGTCCAATGGGTATAGGAGCGTTTCAGCTTGCCAAGACACATTTTCTAGGACTCATTTGCGACATAAATGACAAACTATGCTCCAGACTCAATTATAGTAAATTGTTGTAGCTGACTTTATCTATACTTATATCTATACTTAATATATAAAGCTGAAGAGTTTGTTTGTTTGTTTGTTTGAACGCGCTAATCTCAGGAACTACTGGTTCGATTTGAATATTCTTTCAGTGTTAGATAGCTTATTTATCGAGGAAGGCTGTAGGCTATATATCATCACGCTACGAGTAATAGAAGCGGAGCAGCAATGAAGAATGTTTCAAAATCGGGGGTATTTTTCATACTTGGAGCTTCCGCTGCGTACGCTGCGTAAACGGTTAAAGTTACACAAAGTCATGTATGAGAGTATTGTTCTGCTTTTAATGCTTGTTCTGTATGAGAGTATTGTTCTGTAAGTATGTATGTCCTACAAAAAGTCCGCAACAGCATATGTCTATCTTTTAAGGTTAGCTTACTATAACATATTTTTTGCTAAAAAAAATTCTGAAATTGACCCCGATACCTTCAAAGTTGGAGGGAGGGGAAGTCGTATATATAGTGATAAATGCAAGTACCGTGTTATCCCGAATTTAATGCGAGCGAAGCCGCGGGCAAAAGCTAGTCAAATATAAACGTCACCGAGCTATGATGGGTCACTAAATCCCGCTAGTTCGCCTCTGCACCTGACTCGCCCTATATTTCCGACACCGTGACTGTCCTATCCGCCATCGGCACGTCATTAACGAAAACCCAACAAGTCAATGTGAACCTTATGTCTAAAACACCAAGGTACTAACTGACGAGATGTGATCCAGTTTTGTATGCTGAGCGCTCCAAATCTGACGTCACGATGGTCACGAATTGTAAAAAACTGAAGGTGAGATTAGTGATGTATGCATGGTAGCGTTGTAAGTATCGATATATAAAAGATTTAAAAACACCCCTTTTGATAGATATTAAGTTAAAAAAAGGCCAGAAGGTATAAAGTGGATGAATAAGTCCTATAAACCCTTAACGAGTAGGCTCGTGTCCCTCAGTGGAGACGATATAATGAGCTGATGATGATGAATCTATAACGTCCCACTATAAAGGCATAGGTTTTTCCATACAACATAATTAAAGGGAGATTGTCCTATAACACACCACCGGGGCCCATTGGGGATGAATGAAACAATATTTTGTCTAAAACTTATCGTAAAATGCGCGAAAAGACTTTATCTGAAACAAGAGCTCTAATAAATAACAAGAAAACTACAATGGTGAATATAAATTTGAATGTTTATTGTGTCAATAAGAAGGCACTTGGTTTTAAGTCAAAATACTTATCTACACCATTAAATTGTGGCCTAAGGCGTGTCGCTAGCGTTCTCCAGGATAAGCGCTGTTTCTTCGTGTTGATTTAATAAACTCAGAATGAATTCCCTTAACTTAGCTTGGATGAAACTGACTTGTAAGTAGTGTATTCTTCATAAGTACAAACAATTTAAGGTATATTTTTGATTTTATTTCTTTCCAAATCATAATATCTTTATTCAATTTTGGTCTTATCAAATTTCTTCGCCAGCTATTTTTAGATTCAGTTTACTAAAGAAAAAATAATTTGCTTAGTATAAATATTTATCTAAAAACATAACATGAATATTTTACCGACAACACTACAAAATACAGTAACGGTACAAGTTATGTGTCCCGATTTAAGGGATGTGCCATTTCGATTGAGCGATTTATGTTAATCGATCGGTTGATGCACATCGATCCAACTCGTGATATGTTTAATGTAAGTAACACCATTCAATAGTAGTACGAACACAATGTTCTGTATTATAAGAGCAAATAGGAAGTAGACAGTATCACAGATAATATAATATACTCACAGTATTGAGTTACACGTCTTTATCTGTGAGTAGACAAAGGGACGTCAATGTGTAATGAAGTTTACCACCTCAACTTTAATATTCTCCTAGAAATAGTT
The DNA here is from genome assembly GCA_019425675.1 of Leucinodes orbonalis. Classification (NCBI taxonomy): domain Eukaryota; kingdom Metazoa; phylum Arthropoda; class Insecta; order Lepidoptera; family Crambidae; genus Leucinodes; species Leucinodes orbonalis. The sequence goes on from PQWD01008209.1 coordinate 318,209, forward strand.
GAACTATAAGCAATAAAGTTAATGGGCACTGTGACCTAATAACATATCATTGTTAAATCTTTTAATTATTAATGTAGGGCTAGCGCGTTTTTGACGCTGTTGGTGCAAGCTAAGCAGCTGTCGCATGGTTGACCATTGGATAGGTGTCCAAAAAATGTTATCTGGAGTCTTCACGTGCTTAGAAAGGGCCCGGCTACAGTCATAAGATGGTAAACGTCAATTCATATACATTAAGGCCATGAGGTGAGCTACGACCACATCTCATCATACCCAAAGCTGTGCGAGGAGGCCTATAGCATACAGTAAGACGTTACGGGCTGGTTGATTTATTGATAATTTTTCAAAAATTAAAAAAATCTAATGTATAAAGCTTGATTACTTACTAACATTGAAAATAAAATTGTATTATTTTCTGCCCATAAATAATGATATTATTAGTTTACAATGATTATTTATTTAGTAAAAATTAAGTTAATAATTGATTGAAAAGGCTCCAAGCTCTGGGTGAGGTTAAATAAAAAGCCACCTATATGAATCCATTCGAATTCGAAACAAATAATATAAATGAGATAATCGGTTTACATGATAATAAATCCAGTGGCTGTTGATTTATTGAACTAATCGGAATTGTTCAAATCGAATCGTGAGCGAATAAATCGAATTGCTTCTTAAAAATAGTTATATTGCTTCCTAAACACAACACTGGGCATTCCAATTTAAAATTTATGGTTGTTTAAGTTTTATGAAGATAATCTTTAAAATAGCTAATTCAATTTATTGATAAAAAAACATGTTTTTAATAACTAAATTAAAAATTAATTGGATTACGTTACTTATCAATATTTTTTATTAAAATACAGTTAATTCTTGTTTCTTTATCATTAAAAGAATACTCAAGTATAAAACATACTTTTGGTAGGAAGCACTATGATCTAGATAAAGCATTTTGTGAAATACAAATTAATATTGTAATTCAAATAGCCTTACCATAAAAAATAAGATTTTTGTAAGCATTAACAAAGCTATGGATACAAAGTACCAGGATGCCAAAGGCTGTCTTTAACAAACAACTAACCGCCTTTAAATCTTTTTACAGAGTGACAGTTTGACGAAGAGAAACTTTCAATCAATGCGTATGACGTAAAAAAATTTAAGTTAACGAGGCACGAAATCCTTAGTCATCGTTATCCTAACAAATATTTACCAACAAATAAGATGTCAAGTCGAGTGATTTCATTCTTGTACTAAAAACCGTGGAGTGCCTTCGAATAGAAACTCGCTCCAGTAATGTTGAAGCTCGGAGTAACTAGACTACTCCGAGGTTTGAAGTGACAAACGTTCGAATCTCAAAAAGTTTTTTAGTTTTATTAGTAATGTGAATAGCTTTTTCTGGGCAAGCTCGCTCCATTTTAAAGTACGTCTTTTCCACTGGGATAGTCTGTGCTCAAAAGCAACCACATCATAAATGAAAAAAAATGTTCGTATAATGGAGTAAATTATGTGATAAAAGTTAAACTTTTTTTTAGGTCATTAGAAACTTAGTCGCCCAACAAAGCTTTTAAAATGCTATACAAATTCAAATACTAGATATATGGACGTATAAAAAATACAGATGGAGTCTATATTAAAAGTGTGTCAAAATTCGGCCATTTTTTGTATGGAAAGCAACAAATATTAAGAAATTCAGCTCGCATCTTTCAGCAGATATGTCTCAAATATAAGAAAATTGTTTGTCAAAATATCATAGACAACACCTGTTATTTCGCGGACACATTTTCAGTAGTTTGTATACGTCCATGACTAGATACTAGAGGTCCACATGTAAGCCATCAGGGGAAGCCTCCGTTCAGTTGTGGAGTAATAAGGCTGCAATGATGATGATGATGACTAGATAATTCGAAATCATAACTTAAATCTATTTCTTTCCTTTAACCTTACGCAACTATGTAGTTTCTCTCCTTTGGCGCCAGATATCCCGGTCCTCTACTTTCTAAAGTCTATAGTTCAATATTATTATACGCATACAAAAGCAAACTCGTATTCGAAAATTCAAAGTCAAAATAATATTTAACGTAGGTAATTGGAATAAATAAACCTTTCTAACTCATAGTAACTGATTTATCTATACAAAAATAATATGACAGCACCCACTAACACTACAAAGGACGCCATTTGAAAGGGCAATCATTTAAATTGGTTATAAGCCCCTAATACATTCAGTTTATTAATTCGAATTGACATAATGACGTAGGGATTCGATAATAAATTCAAGCAATTCATTGTGTTTTATAAGTGAAATGAATAATTTAAATATTTTATCCTTAATAAAATAACCTTATTAGTCCTTTCAAATGCTGTGATTGATTTTATAGTTTTCCTAAAATATGCCAGCAGCTAAGTCGAAAGGCTAACTTAACTGGCTACATATCTCATCTCATCTCTTATATCCAAGTGATCCCAAAGCAAAATCACAGTGTCAACATTCATACAACGCCTACTAGGTCTAATTAAAATAACACACACACACAAAAAACATAATTGGCCATCCTTAAAAGATTTCCATATTAATACTTATATTATAAATGAGAATATGTATGTGTGTGTCTGTTTGTTTGTTCGTCTTTAACAGCAAAAGAAAGCGCCAAATTAACGTGACATTATTATGATAAAGGCCACAACGCATCTTGTAGCTCCTTTGGTGTTGCAAATGTGCATGGGCGGCAATATTCACTTTCCATCAGGTGATTTGTCAGGCCGTTTGTCCCCTATCTCATATCTCATTAAAAATCATCATAAGTAGTATTGAATATTTATGGTTTATACAATAGTAATGACACAGACAATAGACACATCAAAACCATAAAGCAGCTTCATCACATCCCAAGGTCGTAGAAAGTAAACCAAGTTGGCTATGGTCGCCGCGGTCTATGGTCGGCATGGGTTTCGAGGGCGTTTTTTGTAGAAAACCTAAAAACTGATTGCTTCGTTATGGTTTAATTTTGTTGGCGACCGACATGTTTTTCACGGTTTTTCTTGCGGTCGGGCGCTCGGTAAGAATTAGTTTGGAAGATTGCGTAAAAAATGTTTAGGCGTGATTTACTAATGGTATCAATGTAATCTTGTTTAATTTGGAAATGATGACACAATTTTAGTGATGGTAATAAATAATATTTCAATTCACGGGCTTACCCTAATTCACTTAAACATGGGAGGTTATACTATAAGTATTATTCAAAAAAGTATCATCATCAGCTCCCCACCGAGGGGCACGAGCCTACCCGTATAAGGTGATCAGTGCGGATTGGACTTCACGCACAACCTTTGAATCTCTTCGCAGGCGTGCGCAGGTTTCCACACGATGTTTTCCTTTACCGTAAGAGCGTCGGATAACGTACATATAATTTCGCGAAATTCGAAAACACATTGGTACGTGGCGGGATTTTAACCTCAGCCCTCCCGGTAGGAGGGCAACAGTCCACACCATTGAGCCACCGACGCTCAATGGTGTGGACCACCGACCACAGAAAGTATAATTTAATTAAATAGTTACCAGTATTTTTCTTCTGCCCGAAACACAGAAATGCATTAAACTCATATTTATGGGTGATCGACGGCTAAAAGTTGCATCAGAAGATAGAAATCACATTATCAAACAATCAGGTTATTGTATCCTTACCAAACTAAGAAAAACACCCAGTGAATTTAGGACTTTAACTATGCGGTCTCCCGGTCGGACTCGAACCCACAACCCACAGATCAACGCTTATACCACTAGACCATGGAGGCAGGTATAATTAATGTCACTTTGATCAATATCGAATCGTTGAAGCTTGTCATGTCGGTATTGATGACTTGATTACGATCAGATGACTTGATTATGATAGTTCGTATCTTGTCTTTTTTATATAGCGTTGCTACTTGAGGTAATCGTTAATTAATTGTTACGTGTTTTTATGCTGGTCCAAATCATTGATCGTAATGATTTCAATGTCAGAACTTAAACTAAAATGATTCATCAAAGAGAAGCATTGAAGTGTGACGTTCGGATCGATTTTACGAACTATAATTAATCATGTACATTTGGCGATGCACAAAATTAATAAAGACGGCTGTTTAACTCTTCAGCTGCCGTGTTTCCAGACACAATAGAAAATATATTGTACCAGTTGAATACATATAACTGCGTGTGGCGGTTAAAGGGTTAACAGGAAAGGGTTAAAAGTAATATATACTACAAAAAGTATATATACGAATCCTCACAGATCTCAAGTAAACGGCAGCAGTCAGGCAATTTTAAAAGCATTAACATTTTTAATTAGCTCTCATGCGTTTTTATAAGAGATCTGCAAATGTATTTAAAGAAAGCCCCATTTATATATTTATTATATACGAAAACTGGAGGCCCAGGATTGAAATCTCAATCGACACTTTCCCAAGCAGCTTTCGTAGCAGTATGAAGACTTTTTATAGATAACAATTACGACGCCTAATTCGGTCCCCGGCCTCAAGGCGGGCATTTTTTGAGTCGCAACTCAATTCCGACGCTGACAGGCAAAATAAAGCTTTATTTGGAGTCGAACCTTTGAGGAGCCGACAATGCACGTCCATTGTCCTTAAATTACGTGACGTGATCGTGGAAGATATCGGCCATCATGTTTTTGTGGGTCGTGATTACTTTCGAATTGTGTCGACGCACAGGTTCATAGGGATCAAAAGAACCTTTTGAAAAACATTGTTCAGAAGTGCCTTAATAATAGGCCAAAGAAAATCTATTAGGCTACCGATATTGATAATAATGTATTAAGACACATACGCAGAAGCTGGAACTGCTATAATGACTGCACCAGAGTATTTTTATATGCATACTATTGCATACGATTATTACACAGATATATTATAAAGATGGCGGTGGTATGTATGTTTTTTATGTAGGTTGCTCTAGATTTCCTACGAAGGCTCGTATTTCGGACTTATCACGTAGACACCGATCATAGACCTCATAGCACATTGGGTGACCTTGAGTTTCTCTCTCGCTTCAACATATCGGAGTCCACTGCTGTCATTTCGGACCTCTTTATGTAAAGAGACCGGCCTAGCGATCTTCATAGCACGTTGGGCGGCCTTGAGTCTCTTTATCTTCAATCTTTTGCTGTCCACTGTTATATCCACAGACATCAGAATATACATTAGACTGGACAAGCCGCCAAGTTTATAGGCAGTCCCAGTGTCGCAATTTCTTTTCGGCTCTTACCTGTGAAAAGTTATTATATTTCTTGGTAAATTTACTGATTCATTGCGATGATGGCATGTTACAATTGCACAGGATGGCATTTTGGAAAAAACAGTAATTTCTTCTAATATTCGTGCGTCTTGACTCGTCTCACAGAGCGTAAACTGGTAGCCAGTGTATGCTCGTTGAGCTTACAGTTGTCGCACTCTTAAACGCGGCTTGCCCCATCTCCTGTATTGGGAAATCTGTGGCTATATCTATGTCCTATGATATATATGGGAGAACTATGTCTTCCCCATCAGCTTTGTCTCTCAGCCTATAACGGCCCAGTGCAGGGCACAGGCCTTCTCTTAAAGCAAAGATGTAGGGATAACCATTAACCTTGAGCCCTAAATAAACATATTTTTGGTTACTTTGTTCATAGCCGGCAGTCACGGGCGCCGCGCAGCGTCTACTCGTATCGAAGCGCGGTGGCGCCATCTGTTGCCTCGACTCATAGGTCCAAAGTCTCCAGAAAGGTGAGTATCGTAAACGCTTTGACTTAAATTACCTCAAAATGGAACTCGCTGTAATGTACTGAGTTCCTTTTGTTGTGTGGTACTGTGACTCTCATCATCATCAGCTCATTAAACGTCCACACAAAGAAGCACGAGCCTACCCGTTCAGGGTGATGATGCCTTAGTAGTTCACGCGGGTTCAGTACTGATCACGCACAAACTTTTCCTTCATCGGAAGAGCGTCAGAAAAAAACATATAATTTCGAAAAAAAAATTAGTTCGCCGCGGGGTTTGAACCTGCATCCTCCAGATCAAAAGTTACAGTCCCCAGCAATTGCCCACCGTCGTTAAAAGTTGTATACTGGGATTATTATCAGACAATCGGCACTAAACGTTCCATAGCACAGGGCACAGGTCTTCCCTTTCCACACAGCATGACTATAGGAAGACTGAGCTGTAACCCATCTCACTGATTGGTGGATGTTCACGACTATCACTCTGCAAATAGACGTCAGAGCCAACGTTCTCCGAAGCACGGAATTGTCTATCTTTTCAGACAATCAGCTGATTCAGACAACAAGCTCTGACCTATCCTATTCAACCTATCGCAGTCCACTGCTGGACATAGGTCTCCCCCATTTCGCGCCAGATATCCCGGTCCTCCGCTTTCCTCATCCAGCCTCCACCAGCGACCTTTCGCAAGTCGTCGGTCCATCGGGCCGGAGGGCGTCCTACGCTACGCTTGCCGAGACGCGGTCTCCACTCCAGAACTCGTCTGCTCCAACGGCCATCGGTTCTGCGACATACGTGACCAGCCCACTGCCACTTCAACTTGCTGATCCGGCGGGCTATGTCGGTAACTTTAGTTCTCTTACGGATTAAATCATTTCTGATCTTATCCCTAAGAGAATCCCGAGCATAGCTCTGACCTAACAGGGAAAAATCGCTCAAAGTGACTTTCAAATTTTCAATATCTAGTCCCCGCGTAGGGTTCGAACCATAACCCCCGGATCACGCAGAGGCAGTGGACACATCTTTATTTTACGTCGCTAAATTGCATAAGTGTATTTACTAAAGTACTAAAAACCAAATGTTCCAAAGTCTCTGTCAAAAGTCCACTTCTATAAAAAGAAGTGGACTNTGATAATAATGTATTAAGGCACATACGCAGAGAGCTGGAACTGCTATAATGACTGCACCAGAGTATTTTTATATGCATACGATTATTACACAGATATATTATAAAATGGCGGTGGTATGTATGTTTTTTTATGTAGGTTGCTTAGATTTCCTACGAAGGCTCGTATTTCGGACTTATCACGTAGACACCGATCATAGACCTCATAGCACATTGGGTGACCTTGAGTTTCTCTCTCGCTTCAACATATCGGAGTCCACTGCTGTCATTTCGGACCTCTTTATGTAAAGAGACCGGCCTAGCGATCTTCATAGCACGTTGGGCGGCCTTGAGTCTCTTTATCTTCAATCTTTCGCTGTCCACTGTTATATCCACAGACATCAGAATATACATTAGACTGGACAACCGCCAAGTTATAGGCAGTCCCAGTGTCGCAATTTTCTTTTCGGCTCTTACCTGTGAAAAGTTATTATATTTCTTGGTAAATTTACTGATTCATTGCGATGATGGCATGTTACAATTGCACAGGATGGCATTTTGGAAAAAACAGTAATTTCTTCTTATATTCGTGCGTCTTGACTCGTCTCACAGAGCGTAAACTGGTAGCCAGTGTATGCTCGTTGAGCTTACAGTTGTCGCACTCTTAACGCGCTTGCCCATCTCCTGTATTGGGAAGTCTGTGGCTATATCTATGTCCTATGATATATATGGGAAAACTATGTCTTCCCATCAGCTTTGTCTCTCAGCCTATAACGGCCCAGTGCAGGGCACAGGCCTTCTCTTAAAGCAAAGCTGTAGGGATAACCATTAACCTTGAGCCCTAAATAACCATATTTTTGGTTACTTTGTTCACAGCCGGCAGTCACGGGCGCCGCGCAGCGTCTACTCGTATCGAAGCGCGGTGGCGCCATCTGTGGCCTCGACTCATAGGTCCAAAGTCTCCAGAAAGGTGAGTATCGTAAACGCTTTGACTTAAATTACCTCACAATGGAACTCGCTGTAATGTACTGAGTTCCTTTTGTTGTGTGGTACTGACCCTCATCATCATCAGCTCATTAAACGTCCCCACAAAGGAGCACGAGCCTACCCGTTCAGGGTGATGATGCCTTAGTAGTTCACGCGGGTTCAGTACTGATTACGCACAACTTTTCCTTCATCGGAAGAGCGTCGGAAAAAAACATAATTTATTTGAACCTGCATCCTCCAGATCAAAAGTTACAGTCCCCACCAATTGCCCACCGTCGTTAAAAGTTGTATACTGGGATTATTATCAGACAATCGGCACTAAACGTTCCATAGCAGGGCACAGGTCTTCCCTTTCCACACAGCATGACTATGGGAAGACTGAGCCGTAACCCATCTCACTGATTGGTGGATGTTCACGACTATCACTCTGCAAATAGAAGTCAGAGCCAACGTTCTCCGAAGCACGGAATTGTCTATCTTTTCAGACAATCAGCTGATTCAGACAACAAGCTCTGACCTATCCTATTCAACCTATCGCAGTCCACTGCTGGACATAGGTCTCCCCATTTCGCGCCAGATATCCCGGTCCTCCGCTTCCTCATCCAGCCTCCACCAGCGACCTTTCGCAAGTCGTCGGTCCATCGGCCGGAGGGCGTCCTACGCTACGCTTGCCGAGACGCGGTCTCCACTCCAGAACTCGTCTGCTCCAACGGCCATCGGTTCTGCGACATACGTGACCAGCCCACTGCCACTTCAACTTGCTGATCCGGCGGGCTATGTCGGTAACTTTAGTTCTCTTACGGATTAAATCATTTCTGATCTTATCCCTAAGAGAGACCCCGAGCATAGCTCTGACCTAACAGGGAAAAATCGCTCAAAGTGACTTTCAAATTTTCAATATCTAGTCCCCGCGTAGGGTTCGAACCATAACCCCCGGATCACGCAGAGGCAGTGGACACATCTTTATTTTACGTCGCTAAATTGCATAAGTGTATTTACTAAAGTACTAAAAACCAAATGTTCCAAAGTCTCTGTCAACTTCTATAAAAAGAAGTGGACTTTTCACAGAGTTTGTCGTTTGATTGCAGGCTGGCCTGAAGGTAGACGCCATGGCGGCACCAAACCCTTTCTGCCCTAACGTCAAGGGCATGTGCTGCCTCATGCTGCTACTTAACCTTGGACTCATCCTAGTAACGCTGGGCTTTGTAATCGTGTTGCAGTTCTTCGAGCCACTGTTCGTTTGGTGAGTAGACTTCTCTCTCTCTTTATCACAATCTCTTGCAGTCCACTGCTGTACAGCATCTATGTACATAGATCTCTCCCATTTTGCGCCAGATATTCCGGTCTTCCGATTTCGTCATCCAGCCAGCGACCTTTCACAAGTCGTCGGTCCATCGTAGAAGTCAGTAATCTTCTACTCTGGTAGAATATGACATCACTAAAATGCCACTGCTGCACAAAATTATGTGGACTATTATCGCTAGCCTCCCCCGATGACTCGTAATTTTGATATCTAATACCTAAACTGGTCCTGAACGAGTTTGTCTTTGCAGATGAGCAAAGACTCGTCAGTTCTTTAGGAAGTTTAATTACGTTTAAAGGTATATTATTTTATTTCTAATATATGACATAAATATCATTTACGTGATTATAGAAATAAAATATATGAGTTTCGCAATTATTATCGAAATAACGTTCAACCCTTTACCTGATATCGCAGAGCTATTTTTATAAACTTACGATTTCAATAAGGTGAAATAAAGTTTAAAGTTATTTAAGTTGTTAGTATGACCCACAAAATCCACAAACTATAAAGAGATACCGTACAACTTATATAATCAAGATTAGTCAATAACTATTTAAGTAAAATGAAGACACTGATTGTCCCTTTTTAGATTTTACCAACATAGATAAATTTGCCATAATTAAAAAATTATATGAAAATAAAACACAAATAATAATTCTATCTCTCATAACCTGCTGCTCTACAATGTTCTCTTTCGTCCGTCTGCTCCTACTTACCTTAAGGACGTTTCACGTTTCTTGGAGATGCACATCCTCGTACATTGCGTTCATCTGATAACTCCACAAGAAATGCCTGTTCATGTACAGGCTTTACTGATAAATCCTTTCGGTGCATGCAGTTAGGTTGTGGAATGCTTTACCTGTCGAAATACGGCGAGCTCGATCTATAGAAAGCTTTAAAAGTGGAATTTTTAAATACTTCCTTAATGCATCTTAGTTATTTTCCACTTACTTTTTTCTTTAATTACTTGTATCATTATTCTTTATCTATATATTTCCTTATTTATGTATTTATTTACTTTTATTTAATATCTGTATTTGTATTATTTTATATCTGTTTATATTTATATATAAGTTTTGTTATGTTTATAATTGCACCTTAATGCCCCTTTTTAAACTTATTACTTTTTCTCCATCCTAAGGTTGCCTGGAAGAATTGCCCTGTGCGATAAGGCGCCATTGTACCTACTTGATTACCATTATTATTATTATTTTGTTTTGTTTATTGTGTTGAGTGCAATAAAGAATTGAATAAAAAAAATAAATAAATAACTTCTTTTTATTGGATTTCGAACGTAATGCAGTGGAATTAAGTCTATACAAACAGATTCTCTTTTGAGGTTACAGATAGTTATTTTTTTATTAAAAGCAATCCATTAGTCTCACATTCTAACAACCAAAACGCCATGGCACACATACTAATGACCGCGAAAACTGTCCCAGAAAGTCACAAGATATTTCCAAAACACTCCACGATACCAAATTGCATATCCCGTTGTAGCTTCAAAGGTACAAAGTGTTTTTTAATGGGCCTCAAACAATGACGAAAGTATTGTTCGGGCCATGAATGGGAAACCACAACGATTATCAGAAGTTTTCGCAATTCGATGGATTTATTGTGCGTGGCAACAATCATAAATATATTATAATAGTACAAATAGATTTTCTTAAATTATCGTATTCAATTGGGTTTTTTTTTCTAATATACCATCTTTCATCTATTAAATAATTTCACGATTTTTTTAACATTTTTGTTTTTACCGATATGATTTAACGATAAAAAGTCTGCTACCACTACTCGACACTCGTACACCGAAATTTTAGGATACACGGGGCATAACAAACATTGTGCGCATGCGCCTTTCTGTTTTTATTGGATAAGCTGTTTCTATACATGAATGTGTAACCAAAAAACATGAAATTATAATAATAAAAGATAGGCTCCTATTATTTATTTATTCATTTACAGCAGATAATTATTTGAATTGCCTGAACATGAATTTCAACTCGTATCATGCATTACAATACTAGTATTCTCTTTAACTGTCGTAATAATTATCCATTGATCAAAATCCTTCATTTTTTCAATAAGAAATAAGATTTCTAAAGGTATCGAACTTTCGTAAGTTCTTAAACTGAAACATCTTAGTGTATGTAGTCGAAATAAAGTGCTCTCTATCAGCATCCCTTTTTGTATTGTAGTAATGACTGTACATGTTTCATTGGTGTAATACATTTTTATTGGGTACCACTCTTCGGAAACATTTGTATTCGTTACGTCGGTTTCTTTATAAGGGGCAATGACTTTTATTTATTAGTCATACGTTTGTTATATATTTCTTTTATCTCTTCCAGGATCCTCGGAATTGTGTTCTTGATATTCGGCTTCATAACACTAGTGGGCAGTCTGATCTACTGCGTGGTTCTCTGCCGGGAGAACCCCTACCCTCGATACCCTGACGACTTCTACTGGACCCACCACTGGTCCAAGACCATAGGACCTTCGGAAATTCACTACAGCGCTGGCGACAAACAATACAGGCAGAACGGTCACGGCGACCGATACAAGTACAGTGGGAAGTATTCGGACAGGGAAAGTGCTAAAGGTTACTCGGATAGAGAGAGTAAATTAAGTAGGTACTGATTAATGATGTATTGTATAAAATGTTAACGCGAATATGGCACTATAATGCCTATTGTTATCGCGTCAAATTGTCTGTGGTTTATATTTGACATGTCTCAACTGTCAAATGAAGCGGGAAACGCAAAATGGAGGCATTGATTCGAATTTGGATTTACCGGTCTGTCTTGAAATATTATAAAGCTCTCCCATAGACATATTATGATGCTACGTTCACGTTCATGAGCCCACCAGATAGCTCATTCATTATAGACGAAATAGCAAAAAGAAGAAATAAATAAAAAGCTGATTAGGAACTTTAAATTGAAAATTGGCTTTCTATCGAACCAATTTAAAATGTATTTATCTTTAAATTATTTATGCTAAATAATTTATAAAGAAAATATCGTTCTCATTTATGTTTTAGAAAAAAAAATCCGCGAAATTTTGCTTTCATTAAATTAATATTTACTGATTCGGTGTTATATATAATACGTAAAACATGATTTGTTCATTATTGTACCTTATTAAAATCTAGTAACAATTTTGTATGTACTTAATTTAGCGTAAGTAAAAATAACATTGTATGTGTAAATAATAATAAAATTTTAGCACTCTTTGTATTAAATGCCATATTATAATTACCAGATTTTAAAGAGTGTTATTTTAAATCTTTAATAAGTAAATGTATATGATCCGTAATAAATATCTATAACACTGTGCAGTTATCCAAAATAGATATAAATATGTTAAAATAATATATCTTAACCTAAATGTTATATAAAAATAAACTTAATAAATAATACAAATAAATGGGTTTTTCATTGAACGCCACTCATAAAATTACTATAAATACCATATTTTTACTAGGTGGTAGACTCGGTAGAGTCGTCTAGGTTGGTACCACCGCAGTACCAGATATCGTCTCGTAAAATAAGAGTGCTATGCACTTTTGTGTTTTGGGATGAGGCCACTGTAGCTAGTAAAATTAACATGTATAAAAGACCTAACAACTATTGTTGGAGAATAATAACTGTTTATCAGTTGTTGGTGTCCTTCAATGCCACTCTGTTATGGTCAGGTGTATCACTTATCACCAGGTGAGCGTTCTGACCGTCCTATTGAATTGGTACAAAATTTAGCATGAAATGTTACCTAGTTGCAACACCCACCACCACATTGGGCCCGCGTGGCATCCAGCCCAATCTCCCCATAGCTATCATCATCAGCCTATATCGTGAATCTGTAAAGGCGATCTGCAGCCAACAGCAGAAGTCAGTTCGAAAATAAATAAAAATAAAGGTATGTTTGATAGTGTGATCCATCTGCCCTCGCCACTAGCTCGGTAAAGTTGTAAAGGCAATCTGTGGCACAAACTATATAGAGATCATGGACGTTAAAAAAACACGGACGGACTGCATTAATACATGACTGTGTCCCCAAAGTGACAGCTGCTGTCTATGATGTAATTTTATACATTTTAAATTTCGCGTCGGCTAATACACCAAATTTCGGGTTCGGATCCCAGGGCAGTACAAACATTTGTGTGCATAAACATAAATGTTTGTACAGCCCTGGGTGTTTTCTTTATATAATATGTATGTATTTACAAAAAAAGTATGAAAGTATGTTAATCTGTTGTTTAGCATCCATATTACAGGCTAACGTATAGTTTGGGGTGAGATAGCGCTGTTTAAATATCAGTGGATAAATTAAAAAAAAATATGTAAAGATTTTAATGATTTTAAAATATAGATTATTACTGTAGAAGGTTAACGGATAATAAAGTCACAAGATAAATAATACCGAAAACAAACGCAAAAATATTTGTCAGAAGTGGGATTCGAACCCACGCCCTCAGAGAGGACCAGAACGCCCGAACCCGCTCAGCGGGCAAGTTTCCTTGAGTCTGGCGCCTTAGACCGCTCGGCCATCCTGACATATGGTAGAGCGTGCGAAAATAGCAACTACTTTAAGTTCAATATTAAATGTAAAAATAAACATTACCAAATTGAATAATTTAATGATATTCTTATCAACGTGCCGACTCTACAATACTAGAATCCGCATATTTAGCTGATATGGAAGTAGATACCCACCTATAAGTGTATCTGAATGTTTTTCAGTCGCAATTCGTCTTTTAAACACGAAAGTATCTATTATTTAAATATTATTATTCGAGTTTTTGTAGTTTAAGTAAGGATGTCTAATTTATCGTTAGTGATATGTTTGACCATGACAGAAGCAGTATTAAGGGAAATTAATGAAGCCATTATTTTCTGTCAACACTGCCTTTTGTCCCGTTACCCAAAACGACAAATGTTGTGATACGGTGATTATATCTACTAGCTACAGTGCCCTCATCCCGAAACACAGAAGTAAAAAGCACTCCTATTTTACGGGACGATATTCTGGCAATGCGGTGGTACCTAACTAGTCGACTCAGTACCGAGTCTACCACCTAAATATCTTACTTGTTCTCCCACCATAGTAGTAATAGTTTAAGTACGTAAGTGTTCAGAACAGAGCGGTGAGACAAAACATGAAATTACTAAGCACTTTTTTATATCACAAGTTAGCGACTACCCAGTAATGACACCTCATGTAAATCCGTGAAACCGTTTAGACTGCAGCAGGGAACATAGAAATATACATACATAGACACGCTTAAAAAACATAACCCTCCTTCGGCAGACGTGTTAAACGAATGATATTCTGTATATATAAAGGAACGCCACCCGTGCCTCTAAAATGAACCGCCAAAGAGAATACAGTTGTAGGTTTTTTTTAGGTAAATCTACGCTCATTTGAAATATGTGTACGTGTGCTGTCGCTGCATTCGGAACACCTTTTTCAGTTGTTTTGTGAACATATCACGAATCTATACATTTTACATCATTGGGTAAAACGGATCCCGTGAATCAGTGTTATGCACTTTTGTTTTTCGGAATGAGGGCACTGTAGCTAGTGAAATTACTGAATTTAGGAGACCTTACATCAGTTGCCTCGAGTGTCGGGCGCAGTGCGGTGTTGATGGAGGATAATAATTAGACCAGTTCTTGGTCTCCAATGCCGCTCTGTCATGGTTTGGCGTATCACTTACGATCCTGACCGTTCTGTTAACTTATAACATAAAAAAGAAAGAAAGATTTGTATATATCTTATTATGTAGAGCTACTGGATATTACAAGCGCATAGCATGAAGAAAATGACCAAATAAAAACTCTACATTTAAGGCTTATGTCACTGTAGATGTTTTGACATTATTTGGGTACTTAATACTGTATACCTATAATAGTTACATAGAATTTAATTGGTGATAGTTTTCGTAGGGGGAAGTTCTCTAAGCCCGAACGGTTCCTAAAGCCTACATAACTAAAATCAGAGCGAAAAAAAGCGCCAATTAGTTGTTTTTGCCACGGTTTTCTAGGTTTTGTTTAGTAAAGTGCGATGAAAATGAGCAAATAGTCAGTGCTGACTCGATTGTCGTAGAGAATGGTCTAAATGTTGAAATTAGTTAAAATTTCCTTTGAAGTATTTCTTGAGAGCTGTAAATCTGGGGGCATGGTAGTGCCCCCGCCATGACGAGCCAAGCAAAGCGCAAGAGCACTAACTACTACCTTTATTCGAAGTGTTTCGTAGTTTTTTTAACTCTCATAGATTGATTGGTTTCGGATGTATTAGAGAATGAACGAGTAATATTGAACGAAATAAAATTCGTTATTGTAACTACAATGTTGGTCTCTATGTATCATGCATATATATAACATGACAATAATTGTATTGTTACATTTAAAAAATGCAAAATAATTTGTCAGAAGTGGGATTCGAACCCACGCCCTCAGAGAGGACCAGAACGCCCGAACCCGCTCAGCGGGCAAGTTTCCTTGAGTCTGGCGCCTTAGACCGCTCGGCCATCCTGACATATAACAGACATTGTGAAAATACGTTCTAGATTATACGAGTACTATTTTGATATATTTGTAATAAAAGGAAAACGTTACTATTGATTAAGAACTCATGAATATGTAGAAAACTTATAAGAAAACCAGAAACTACACATTTTCGTGAATGAATAAATTATGTTCGGCATAATAAGACCTAAATTAAATTTTCAGATAACTAAATTATATTTAATATTCTTTATAACAAATTATGTTAAGACTTATATGAAAACAATTTAAAAAAGTATGAAAAACTGATATTTTGATTTCTTAGTGTTCGTATAAAAGGTCTGAGTGTCTATTTGATAATATCTGTTGGTATCTGCTGTTTGATTTCAATATAATAAGAAATAAACACAATATATTTACAACAAAATATTATTAGTTTCATCTAATTGGGTTGAAGTCAATTCCATTTAAAACTTCTCGATTTTCAATTAAATAAATTGTTGACTTTATCAATTGAAATATTAAAGTAAAATTATTGATATAACCAAAATTGATAACATTCCACCAGCACCACTTTTTAGACCACGTTTAAAGAATTTTATAAACTTTCGTTAGATATACCTATTTAGACCTAAGCTATGTTTAAAGTAGATATATAAATGTTTGATTAACATTTAGATAATAGTACTTAATGTTTTCAATAACGATAAAAGTGAAGATTCTTCTCTGTATATGTATTATTTTGTGTATATGTACCTTGTTTTAGAACAATGTGTATCAAATCAACAAATGGTGATTAGTATACGATATAGAGATCCAAAGATTTAGTAAATCAGGAAGCCAGATTTAAGGGACTATCTGTCAGGGTCCTATATAATCTTTATGTCATATGTTTCAATATACATTTTCATAAGTCCAGCAAGTGTTGTGGGATACATTTATAACAGTGGTTAGACTTATCAAAATAAATCGTATCATTCGTACAATAGTAAACTTCTTGTACTGTTATTATTTCTTTCATTATAAGGCTAAATAAAACAAAAACAAAAACTTATGAAAAATGTCCTTTTATTTACAAATTGTTCTTTAAAATTAACAAGTCACTATCAGAAATTGTAATATAAACTGGATGTCATTACGTAAACAGAGTATCAAACTCATGTTTTACCATATCTTAAAATTTTCATATTCAAAACATTAATTGACAAATCAATAATAAAAAGTTCATACACACGAAATGGAATGGGAGCATTCACAATTTTCAGAAAATCCATAGAAAAATCTTGATTTAAATGTGTGAAACTCGATAAATCAATAAGAAACATTCACAACTTGGACATAGAAACAAAACGAAAACAAGATACAAAGATGAAAAGTAACAGAAATTGAGAATAAATTTATTTACATTTTATTTTGTATAAAAAATAAATTTTACATTCAATTGATGAGATAGAAATGTGAACTTTTGAGCAGGCGTTCCTGACGCGAGCGGATATTAAAAATCAATGTACTAACTACGCTACGTATAAATAGTACTTAATATAAATTGTACCTACGCTAGCGTACATAGACCTCCGAGACGGACCGCAATACTGCCTTCTTACAAAACTCACATTTTGGCGTATGTACGCAAACTGAGCCTAAAATCCTAGGTATTTTTTCATTTCCTAATAATATATGATCAATTCATTGTGATGATCATTGGACATGGGTGTGAAGTTTAAACAAACACAAACAACTTAGAAGCTAAGATTGACTTTCAATCTTAAAATATCATAATTAATTTCTTGTTTTATATTCTCCATTTATACATATAGGGCCCTGTCATGATACATGAACAATAAGCCTAAAAGACAGGAAATTTTTTGTACATTAGACTAAAAAAAACTATTTTTTTAATTATATTTTGCTAAGATACGTTTCAAAGTAGGTTGCAAAAAATAAATCTGTTGGTTACATTCAAAGTAGGTAAATCCTAGGTACAGTTTGCTTTAACATATGTGATATGGAGTTTCATTGGAACCCCACCCGAAAGTAGGGTGACGTATCAAAAACGCCAAAAAAATGTATAAAAATAACGTGTCAACACGTGAATATAAAATACTGCGCTATTCAGTAACAAACGTTACGCCTCCTTGTGCTTCACATGTACATATTATGCCATTTTTCATCATCAGATCTGAAAGAAAATAAAACATGTTAATAAATCAAGATTAACCCTTTGACTGCCAATATTTTTTTTTATCATGATCACAATAGATTCTCTATTGTCTGCATTCCTGGCGTTCAATAGGATGAACGAACGATGACTAGTTATAACCTCAATATAAATGGAGGAGTCCTATGTCCAGCAGTGGACTGTACCAGGTTGAAGAGAGAGGAATAAACTCAAAATGTGTCAGATCCCAGATCCTTTCAATGTTGGTACGATATAATATTTAAATAATATAACCATTACTATAGAAAGCTGGTAGCTAGTATAAGCAACATGTTATTGGGGCAATTTGACAGTAATTCAGTGTCCTTATTTTTTATAACTTAAAATAAAACAACAAAAAAATCTAAATTGGTACTTGTTGTAGAAATCAGGTTTTTATGTCAATTATTGTGCATAACTTTTTGGATTTTATTTTACTAGGTGTTAGATTCAATACTGAGTCGTCTAGGTAGATACGGCCGCAATGCCAGATATCGTCCCGTGAAACAGGGTTTGCACTTTTGTGTTTCGGGATAAAGACACTGTAGCTAGTGATCTAACATCCCTTGCGCAGTACAGCATAGATGGAGAATAATAACTGTCTATCAGTTGTTGGCCTCCTTCAATGCCGCTCTGTCATGGTCAGGCGTATCATTTACATCAGTTACGAGTACGTCCTGACCTGAACACTAATAACATAAAAAAGACCGTGAAAATGGGTTTGCACTTTTGTGTTTCGGGATAAAGGCACTGTAACTAGTGATCTAACATCCCTTGCGCAGTGCGGCATTGATGGAGAATAATAACTGTCTATCAGTTGTTGGCCTCCTTCAATGCCGCTCTGTCATGGTCAGGCGTATCATTTACCATCAGATATCACTTATATCATAAAAAAAATGTAACGGCTACATCGAGTTGATTCCTTTTCCTGAATATTTCCAAGGAATACCAGGACATAACATAAGGTTATAATAACCTGTGTCTAATCGGAGTCGTCGCCGTCGCTAAAGTTGTATTTCTTCTGCGGCCTCGCGCGTTTGGTCTCCCGCGGCGGCGGACTGTCGGCGACCACCACCGCGTCCGAATCGGAATCGCTCGACACCTTCTTCTTAGGCTTCTTCTTGGGGTTCGCCTTCTTTTTGTCCTGGAAAATTTATGGCTGATCAGGGGCAGGCCACTTGGGAGTTGTAGTTTGTACTTTATATGTAAAAGCAGATTAATACTATGTAACTGTAAGCTTCTATTAATTACGAGTGATTTGATGTTTGAAGGTAACACTGGAATGTTTGTTTCTTGTTTTACACTAATTTAATTTTTAAAACATACAATATTAGGACAGCTGGAAGAAATTTGATTTGGAATAAGCAGTACCTTTGTACTTTTATTTCAATTATTATTGTTGATTTTCTATGTTTATGTGTGCATAAATATATATATTTATGTATATATACTTATACTTTTATTTTCGGAAATGGACCGGAAAACCTTTAAAGTTGGGGGGGTTTTCACAGTTTACGAGTAAGAAAGCTTAAAATAAGTATGAAGACTATTTGTCACAATCAGTCCTAAAATTCTTTACCAGGGAAGTGGTACCATGTTGTCCCGAATTTAAGCGAGCGAAGCCGCGGGCAAAAAATAGTAATAAATAAATATTAACTCTATAAACAATTCTAAAGTATGCTCACATACGGATATTTTGAAATATTTGAATACACACAGACTTTAAACATACGCAAACATTGCATAAACTAATATGAAACTCATATGATGGACCTACTAATTATTTTTGCTTAAATTAGAAGCTTGAGCAGTTTAATTTAACACTTTTATATTATTTATTATCAAAACTGTAAAAGTGAGTAAATTCCTCATTGAGAATTTTTAATGACTTTCATTCTAATTTTGTATCTTGATTAAAGATAGAAACACTTCTGCTACAAGATATATATTTACTTAAAAATAAACCTCAAACAACAAAACTCTGAAAAACAGATTAAAAGAAGAAAAAATTAGGAAACTGAAATCGAATGAAAACAAAAAGTGCTAGAACATACCTTTTTACTGTCAAATATGCTGTCATCATCGCTATCCTGGCTGAGCAACACCTTGGCGGGTCGCTTCTTGGGTTTCTTCTCCTCTTTGTCTACATTCATGAGTTTTCTTTTGGGCGGAGGTTTTTTCTTGGGCGGCGGCGACGGTTCAGGCTCGCCCTCGTCGCTCGACACTGCGGCTGGACTGCTGTTGGCCACTTTGAAAGATTCCTCCTTCTTGGTGTCTTCGATCAACGAGTCGAATAGACAGTCTGAAATTATTTTAATTTAGCTTCAGTGTGGGATGTTTCGGTGCGAAAGTGCTGCTTAACCCTTTAAAACATACATATTCATGTGTGTGGATTTGTCTGGAATCCCGGCCGTTAATAGGTTAATAAATGTTTTGCTTATATTAAGATTGCTATGCATAATTCGCGAGACTCAAGACAGAGGGGCGTATAAGAAAATCACCATTTTCAGTAAAAACTTAATATCTTTGTCCTAAGTGTAACTACATTATTTAAAAAGGCATGTGTATTTAAATTGTTTTTATATTTATGGGACAAAAAAATTTGAATAGCATCGATAAATTTAGAAACCATTGGTCAAATAATAACTATGCGCTTTTTCTTCTACGGCCCTTTGGCTTGATGCCCGAAAGTCAGACGCTCTCCTGTTGGTAAATGACACGCCTGACCATGACAAAGCGGCATTGAAGGAGACCAATAACTGATACAAAATTATTCTCCATCAATGCCGCACTGCACCCGTCACCTGAGTCAACAGATGTTAGATTATACCCGGTAATTTCACTAGCTACAGTGCCCTCATCCCGAAACACAAAAGTACGTTTCACGGGTCGATATCTGGCACTACGGTGGTACCTACCTAGACGACAGCACCGACACCACCTTGTAAACTAGTCTAGATCTATTGGTCTAGACCACAGCAAAATTATAATCTAGTAGTGTATAGTAGACTAGTCTAGATTATTGGTCTGGACCACAGTTTGATTGATACATACCAGAGTCCATCTCGGCGGGTTTCCCTCGAGCGGGCGCGAAGTCATCATCATCGCTGAGGTCAACAGTCCGAGGGGCTTCGTTGGTATCCACGTGGTTGTCCAACAGCTCCACCTCGGAGTCCGATTCGGACTCCTCGCCATCTTTGTACTTTTGAACCTGGGGATTTTATTCAATATTCATACAGTACGCTGATGATGATGAAAAACATGTAATTTTTTTTAGTAAACAACTAACTTTTACAGACAAACAAATACGCTTAAAATTTAATCAGTCTATGCAATAAATGGTAACGAGCCTAAAAAGATTACGTTCCTTACCTTGTATGCCCGTAAGGTAAGTAAATAAAATCATGACATAGAACCTTAGATAAACAATAAATTAACCAGATGCCCAATCACGAAGAAACTTCAACCAAAAAATGTCGGAGCCACATGACTCATACATATAGTTATTATTATATTTCGAACGTAAAATTTTTCATTTAAATTTTGACCTTAACGCGTCATAGAAAGAGTACAAAATCAGAAGCACGAGCATACTACTGTCACTTTGACATGTAGCGAGTAACGTGTTTATGAATGAAAATTCTGCCTGACTGACGCGATGGGGCAACCTTTTGCCGCGGACACTTATGGAGTGCGATTGTGCATCAGTTAGTTAGTTTATTGTTTGTCTAAGTTGAAACTACATAGAATAATGTTCATTATGGCGGAAATAATACCAATCCCGTTTAACCAGCTCAAGATTACACACAGATTTTGGCAGCGGAATGGTGGACCTCGACACCAGGGTGCAGGCAGTCCAGGGAGGCCATGCCTTCCCTGGATAGGAAACTGTCTGGGCGTCTTCTAAGCATGGACAGAAATAGCCTTAGACTGGTGACGGGGACCATCACTGGACAGTGCGCACTAAACAAACACTTATACACGCTAGGTATCACGGACAGTCCTCTATGCAGAGCGTGCATGGAGGAGGAGGAAACGGTGGCGCATGTGCTTCTTAGGTGCATAGGCATAGCCCACATCCGCAGGGAAACTATCGCTCACCGGTAAAATTGCAAACGCCCAGAGGAGACCGGGAAAACAAATCTGTTTTTGGAGGGAGGTGGGCTGGCTGGAGTGACCAGAAGGCCGCCACGGCTCACGCACTATGGTCCACTGCACGGACTAAGTGCGAAACCAACACCACTAACATGAACATGTTCATTATGGTACCTTAGTAGCCGCTCTTCTAGCGTTAGTCCGTTCTCTAGGGGCTGGTGGCGGCACACCACTGTCGGAGTCCGAGCCAGATCCACTGCTGCTACCACTGAACGTCATCCGTTTCTGCAAGAATCAAATTTTATATTAATTTTATTTAAATATGTCAGGACCACGCAGGCGAAGTGGCGTTCCATTATCTCTGCCTACCCCTCAGGGACCAAGGCGTAAGCTTTATTTATTTGCGTATATTTCAGTAAATATATTAATTTATAAATTAAAAAAATAATAACAAATATTTTATTTTATTACAGTATAAAATACTTGTTAGTCTGCTAGTTAAAATTACAAAATGTACTTTCTTGGTTACACATTCTAAAATATATTATGCAAGTAAACCCTTTGAACGCAAATGACACTTAAAGGTGTCAGAAACAATAAATTTTCTTTCGTGTTTCCTCTATTCAAAAGTGTTCAAAGGGTTAAAATTCCAAAACATACCTTCTTAGGCTCCTTCTTGAAGTTAAGTTTGGACTGTTTAAGACCGTCTGCCTTCTCCGCCTTCTCAGCTTTTTCCGGTTTCTCCACTTTCTCCTTCTTCACGCGGCCTCGGGGCTTCTTCCACCGCTGGACGGACTGATGCCGGTTGGGTCCTCCTGATGGATCAAAAGGGAATTTGATAAATTAGTACAAAACCAGTTTAATGAAGAAGACTTCCAGGTCAGCTCAATTTAATTCTTAAATACAGATTCGCAGATTAACTTTAGCTAATATTTATGGTTGATATTATATTATATAGGGGTTAATAAAAAAATAATATAGACACAGATTCATTACAGAAAAAGGTTTATTCAACTGACGTAGGTTGGATAGAAGTTGAATAAACTTTTGTAAAGGTGATTTTTTGTATGTATGTATTAAAAACAAAAAATAATAATTAAATAAATATAGTATTCGTTGTTCAGTATCCATACTACAGGCTTCACGCTTAACTTGAGGCTTGATGGTACTGTGTGAATGTCAGTGGATATTTATCGTACAGTAAAAGCTCCTTATTCGCGCTTCCTTTATTCGCGTTTTCATTATTCGCGGATTAAAAAAATGCTACCCAATTCCTATATTCGCGACTAAAAATTTCTTTATTCGCGGATCTAATAAGTACATACATAATAATAAAATTATTCCAATAAGTATCCAACACAATATCCGTGTCGAATGGACTAATAAAAAAGTAAAATAGATCTTATTACAACTTTACCAAAAGTATGTTGTTAAATGATATCTCCGAGGACTTTGACACAAGCCGCCTTCCCCGCGAGCGGTGTTTTTGAGAATGTTAGCAAATAGAATGAAAGCAAAAGCAAAAATTTTAGTAAAGGTTTAAGAATGGCAAATGAGCTTTGCGATTTCTTTATGAACATTGATCCAACTATGGAACGAAGTCTTATTTTTAAGAGGCAATGGCTAATGCGGCTGCTGTGATTAGTCTGAATTGAAGGAGCTTTTGAAAACTAACCAAGCAAGAAAAACTTACAAAATTCTTCAAACCATTGCCTAAGCCTTAAGATAATTTGTTGTGACCTAGGAACGTATCCCCTATAATCCCATATAAATTACTATTCCGTATTCACGGTTTCTGTATTCGCGCATATTTATGGAACATATACCCCGCGAATAAAGAGCTTTTACTGTACTATAACTACCTAGACGACTCAGTACCGAGTCTAGCACCTAGTAAATTACTTATTACAGATTAGATGGGCAATACTGACCGGGTCATACTCCTTCTTGATCTCCTTCCTCGTCTTGGCCTTCTCGGCGGCCTGTATACGCTTGATCAGGTCTTCCGAGATCTTGGGCTCGACGCGTCGACCATTCTCCGCGGGCGCTATGTCCATCATCGACTTGCGGTTCTTCTTGCTCGTTTGCTGAAACACAATATTATTAATGTTACTGTTTCATCCCAACCTATATACGCGTGGAACTTTGTATGTAATATTATTTTTGTCTATTTTTATATAAATTGGACGTATTTATATAAAAAGGAT
Source organism: Leucinodes orbonalis (assembly GCA_019425675.1). Taxonomy (NCBI): domain Eukaryota; kingdom Metazoa; phylum Arthropoda; class Insecta; order Lepidoptera; family Crambidae; genus Leucinodes; species Leucinodes orbonalis. Next base: position 342,357 of record PQWD01008209.1, read on the forward strand.
CAAACCCACAAAATGACACATTTGGGATATTGAAGTTTAAGTTTTATTTGCACAAAAGGATTCAAGTGTATTGGATTTAATTTGATATATTATTTTGAGGTCATTCTTTTTGAATGGTTATTTCTCTATATGAATCCAAGGTGACTGAGTCGTTTTTGAGTAACTTAAAAACGTAAGGGCCATATATATGGGATGGTAACGACCATTGATTAATATGTTAAATATGTATATTGTTGATGGTATTTATACTAAAGGCTAATTTACACCCCAGAGGCCAGTTTGATATACTTAACTCATTTTTGACCTCCTTGTCTCCTTTGTTTTTGGATCCTTTTTGCGTCAATACATCCAATTACCAACTATTGCACACAATCAGTGGCGTGCGCAAATAATATGAGTAGGATATGCAAAGTGAGTGACATTAATCGCAAACACAATAATCTACATTTATGACAAATTGAGTGCTGTTGATGACAGCAAATCGCTTATGGTTTCAAATCTGTAGAGGAAAATGGGCGAATAAGTGGGAATAATTTAATATGTTGGCCATTTTATAGGAAGGTATGCACTACTTATTTGCATATATGGAGTGCACGCCACTGCACACAATCCACTTTTATAAAAACAAATGCAAGTCATATTTACCTTCATCCTCTCCATCTAAATGAAAGCATTCAAAAACATAATACAAGTTAGCAAGTTTCATATACAAACATATTATGCATTGTCTTAGGCAGTTGTGAAATAGGGAACATGCAAATGTAATATAAATGAATATTTTGATATTAAAATGTTAAAATAACATAAAAGAAGGGACACCGTGAGGTTTATATTTTAATTTACGCTGTTTTTTAAAAATAATTACTAATTAAAATTACTTGAAACGGAACGTAAATTTAAACACCAATCACAGTCATTTACAAAAATGACGTAAGTATGACATTAACAGTGTTGCCAGAAGGTTACTCTTGTAACCTTTTTGGTGATTTTTGAACAGCAAAGGTTACTGGAAAACTACCTCCCGAACCAGTGATAGCTTAATTTGACATTCATAAGTGTTCTATAAGGACCTAAACTGAATAAACACTTTTCATTTTCATTTACTTTTAGGTTACAAGAATCAAAAGGTTACTTTAAGTGATTTTAAGGAATTTGTGGGTTTAATTTTTTTCCTCATAAACGAAAACGAAACGAAACGTGTAACGAAATGCTTGATTCAGTAGAACTGAAACCGCATTTCATACGACTCTTTCACACTCACACAACTTGTATCTTGGTCACTCACTCGATTATTCGTTTCTGCTCGTCTTTAGAATATTGCGGGCGGGGCTTCTTTTTTGGTTTTACCAATATATCTTTATTGTTATTACATTTAATTATGTGAAGTTTTATTCTGCGGAAATTATTACTTTTCAAAAAAATAATTCCTACAGATTACAATAAGCCGGTATTTGTTAGTTTATTTTTACGCCATTCCGACGTTTCGTAGCATCAATGCATCAAATCAAAGTTTTTTTCATAAATTAAATTTAGAAAGTATGGTTCATGTGTCCGTGATAATTATTATTCTAAAGACCTTCCGTTGTTTGTTTGCCATCTTATTAAAAATATTATATTTGTTGTAACAGAAAGATTAATGTTTGTATTTTGTGATGAACAATTGCAATACAACATTATTTCCTATCGGACCTTTACTGGAACCATTTTCGGAGCTGCCACACTTTACCTACTCATTGATAATCGATGTTTCTGCAATTCAATACAGCTAATATTCAATCTTTTTAATCAAAGAGTATATAACTACTATATATCGACGGTAAAAAGCGAAACTGCTGTAACCCGCATACAACGTATATGCGGTTTACAGCAGTTTCGCTTTTTTCCGTCGATAAAGAGTATACTAAACTACGTTTACTTTTATTACTAATAAAGAAAAAAATGTGTAAAAGGTTACTTTTTAAAGTTTAAGGTAACTTTTGACAGGGCCCGGCTGGCAACACTGCATATTATTTTGACGTTAAGGTTTAGTAAGAAGTAAACATTAAAACGACAAAATCGGCATTTTTCGAATAAAAATGAAATTTAGGACTGCAAAAGCAGTCTCCAGGAAACTACCAATGTTAATGTTGACATGGTTGTAATTGATTTTTGTCGGAAGTGAGTTTTACAAACAGCAATAAGCCTGATGCAAAATATGGACATTTTACGGTACTTTATTGAAATATCAAAGCATAATGTCAACTGATAATCTCTAAATAATTGTTTCTCATCACCAAACATGAAAATTAAAATCGTGAGCAAAAAGAAAAGGTTATATTTTAACTCATAACAGTGTGAGCAGAAACTGCTTGGAAAACGCTGCCTTGAGGATTTCCACATGGAACTGCCCTGTGCAGTCCTCATCCATGGCACTTATAAACTTGCATGCACTTAAATTAGGTCTCGACAGTCGAGAAAAAAATGCAAAAGTATGAAAGTCCTTGAAGAAAAGGAGGTACATTCACATATCTGACGTCAAACGTCACGCCAGCCCGTTTTGGCGCGAAATTTGAAATTGACAATTTCAAACCGCATTTTTATGCAGAAAATGACAGTTTTTTATTTTTAAATATACTTGTGGTCTATTCCAAATGTAGGTCTTTAAAATAAAGACAAAAATAAAATTTGTGCATCTTCCCTATTGGTTCATTGGAACAATAAAAAAATAATCTATTACTTTATTACGTAGGTACTTCAAAATCGGTATAAACTTTTTAAACACTGGTTGAAAACGCCGAAAAGAATTATTCATATTATTAAAATTAAATTGCAATTTTACTTTAGTCAAGTGCCCAACAAAAAAAAGTTAACAATGCAATTTTACTAACTAAAGTAGATAAGTTAGGTAACCACAAAAATCCCTATTAAATAAAAATACAGTTTTACAAATTTTAGACAAAATTTTTGCTTGTTAAGTTCTTGTGCTTTCGATTCCATCTAAATAGTTATTGAAAGACAAAAATCTACCAGGAGGCTAACCGCCATCTCATAAAACAGTATTACAATAATATAACATCGCCTTTTCTGGTGCAAAAAGATGACTGATCATTATAGTAATACTGAAAGAAAGAAAGAAAGAAAGAAAAATATTTATTTGGCGCAATAAAATTGTACATGTTAATTCCTTAATACTAAAAATAATTATAATGCTACCAAAATGGTGGCCACTCAGCTAATGCCAAGACAGTTTTGTCAGGCGCTGTTTGCAGTGGAACCAAAGACAAAAAAAAAGAAATAAAAAGAAAATTAAATAAAAATGCTATATGCGCATAAGAATAATTACAAAATATGTAGTAAATGTGAATCTACACTATAAATATAATACATATATATAAACATCAATATTATCAAATAATAGTAATAATACTGTATTAAGAGATGGCGGTAACCGCCCAGCAGGCCAATTGCGTTATTTTAAAACGAAACGTTTCGATTATAATATCGATCCTGTAATAGGTGACATTTTCGATATTCGGTATTGCCTTAATATTAAGGTTCAATTTCTACTAGCCGTCAAATGATAAGCGCTATATGAAATTAACCAAAAAGTTGTATTTCGGTCCAGGTGTTACGTTATAGCTGTCAAAATTTAGCGTGATCGGCCTGTTGGTATGTTAATGGGATACACCTAGATAGGTCTATCTAGAAGACTAGACTCACCATGGCCTTAGCGCTCTTCTTGTTGGTGGACTGTTCCTCTTGACGCTCCTTCTCCTCGACTTCCTCCAGCTCCATGAGGAACGCGTCCAGGTCGTCGCGCCACAGCATCGATGGTGTCTTGGCCCTGACGAATATAATCATCAATTGTTGATTCTATAACATTTCTCAATGTAATAGGTACATGTCAACCTATGGTTAAGATTATCTATAGAAACCGCGACGTCATAATATTGTAATGCCAAATAAAATGTATGGAAATAAGTCGTTTTTACAGATCACAAATGTGGCTACATTACTAAGTCAGAAACTCTATTATGGTCGTTTTTAGTGTCTTAAGCCTTAAATATTGATAATTTTTAAAGATAGTTAAGATGCACAACGCTTTTTCGTCGCCGAATTATTATTTTTTTGTTTACATTCATGGCTTTTTCAATGTTTATTTATTTAATTATTTATTGTATACACCTTATGGTGTATACAGGCGGCCTTATAGCACATGGCAATTCAATAGTTTTTTTTGTTTTACTATAATTAAAATAGTCCTCATCTTGTTCAGAAGGTCGCGATTTGTTGTCATCTTTCATGGATCGTACTATAGCTACTTAGACGACTGAGTACCGAGTCGACCACCTAGTAATTTGCTTGCCAAAGAGAACTATTTCAGTTATTTATTTTTGACAACCCATTTGGTGTTACTGTTGAGACGGCGGCTGCTACACCAAGGGTTCCTGGTTCGATCTCCGGGCAATACAAACATTTGTGTGCATGAACATGTCTGTTTGTAATGGTCTGGGTGTTTTCTATGTATAATATGTATGTTTTTACAAAAATTATGTATATAAATATGTTTATCCGGTGTTTAGTACCCATAATATAGGATTCACGCTTAACTTGGGGCTAGATGGCGCTGTATGAATGTCAGTGAATAATTATTTATATATTACATTTAAGCCAGAAAAAAATACAATAAACATACTTGAGAGCTGTGAGCTGGGCCAGTTTCTGGTCCCTTTGCTTCAAGAGTTCGTCTTTCTTCTCTTTAGTCAGCATCCACATGGACATCCCCAGCAGGTAGTTGAACTTTTTCACTTCTTTCAGCTGCTGGAATGCTTGCTCTGTGACAATATAAGTAGGCATTTTTGAATTTGGATGTATTTACACAAAAAGGATCCAACCCACAAAATGACACTGACATTGAAGTTTAAGTTTTATTTGCACATTATTTATTGTACAATAAGTGTATATTATCAAAAAGGATTCAAGTGTATTGGATTTAATTTGATATATTTTGAGGCCATTCTTTTTGAATGGATATTTCTATATATGAATCCAAGGAGACAGAGTCGTTTTCGAGTAACTAAATACGTAAGGGCCATACATGTGGGATGGTAACAACCATCGATAAATCTATTAAATATGTATATATTGTTGATGGTTTTTATACTAAAGGCTAATTTACACCCCAGAGGCCAGTTTGGTATACGTAACTCATTTTTACCTCCTTGTGAGTTGGATCCTTTTTGTGTAAATACGTCCATTTATGTTCGTGACAGTGTAATGTATAGGTCTTGCTAAACTTTTTGGCCGCTCCGAACTTCGTACAAGACGATGCGCAGTTTACAAAATACATACTTTGTACTTGACTATACCTAGTAGCAGTAAGCACTTTAACTATATTCAGAGCGGCCATAAAGTATGGCGCGATCTGTACCTATAGACTTAGATTATAGGTACGCCGACAGAATTCAAGTTAGTAAATAACAAAAAAGTCATACTAGTGTTCTTAGCAAAAACACTATGGCGTTAAATTATTCCTAAAACTATCGATAGCGAGTTTTATTTATTCATTTTATTTGGGATAACAAACAGCTCCCAATGAATCCTTAAAACTAATACTGAATACATTTGTGTTGTTTATTATGAAGCCCACACCATTATCCTCAGGTTCTTAAAAAGTGGTACTCAATGCACTGTTAAAGGGGGAATGTAATTATAATTTAGATATATTTAAAACGAAAAAGTCTATAAAAATACTATCGATGCAGCTTTCATTGTATTTTTTTCGAATTGACTGATTTATCAGGGATTATAAGTACATGTAGTGATAATCCCTAAATCCAGCGTTTATGAAAAATAACATGTTTTGACTTTCATCATCAGCTCATTAAACGTCCCCACCGAGGGGCACGAGCCTACCCGTATAGAGTGATTAGGCCTTAATCGTCCACGCGGGCCCAGTGATGTTTGGAACTTTGACTTTGCTGTGTGTAAATCGAACAATCTGATTAGCTTCTACAGAGTCGACGGCAGCTTCACTGCCCTCGTGGTTTCACGGTTTCCGGTCGACTCTTCCGACTCGGGCTGGTCGTCCTCTATGGCAGTGAGACCTTGCATCTTGCTGGCGCGCTTCTTCCATTCCGCAATCGGGTCCGGCGCGTAACCTGATAACATACAAATATAACATTTCTTAATATTAACATTTGAGAATAGAAAATATGACAAGTCATGGATAAATCATACAGAAACCGTTATTTTTAAACCGGTTTTTCAGGGAACTTTTTCTAAGTTATAATAAAGTTCTTAAAGAAAAATCTCTTAAAAAAGGGTTCATAAAGTGTATTTGTGCATGCGCGCGCGCTTTTCACCCAATCCATAGGGCCCGTTGCTCGTCGAACAAACCGGTATATTGAGGTTTTAAAAATGTTCGTAAAATGTTCAAGTTCTTTTCATAGTTCGGAGTCAAACCGATATAAAGCCTTGATCGTTAACGCCCACAAATCCGAATTGGAATTTAAAATTTGTGCTTGTCTGATAAGTTGATAACAGCGTTTTAGCGGATGGCGAATGCTCTTACCTCTCTTTATGAGCTCTTCAACCATCACCTTCCGCTTTTTGTTCTCAACCACGAGCCCCTTTGTCGCACTTCTCGAGTATGAACCGCGCCTGGTTGGAAAGCTTATCCGCCTCGGCCTGCAGCTGCCCTTCGAGGTAGTCCTTACGCCTGAGGTAGTACTTCAGCCGTAGGTCGTAGAACGTGCGGAGGATCTCGTCCACTTTGTCGTACCTGTGAAACGGTAGGAGTTGATCAACCATTGAACGCTGAAAATCTGATAATAGTCACAATGCCTTCATTGTTAAATTAGAGATGGAATATTGAAATAACCATTTTTTTCTTCATGCCAATGTAACTATATTTTTATTATAAACGGTACATACGCCAAAACAACCATTTTTAAAATTGTTGTGCGTCTGTCAATTTATTTGTTTCGTGTAAGCTCTGAAACGGCTGGATGTATTTGGATGGTTTTTTTTTGGCAGGTAGCTGATGGAATAAGAAAAAACATAGGCTAATAATAAATACTTTTAGTATAGAAAAATGAATCAATGTTTTACCGTGCGGCGGCCGCTTTTAGGTTGTTTTACTGCGGGTGAACATAATCTTATGCCGCGGGTTACACCGCAGGGAAAAGCTAGTCACTAATATAAGTATATAACAAGTATTAGTATATATGTAATATAATTGTATAACTAACTTGTTAAGGCAGTTGTTATGGTCGAATGCGTTCATGCAAGTCATGGAGATAGTGGTCTGCAGCTTGAACACCTTGTGGACACCCTCCGCCTCTACCTCGGCCAGCTTGCCCGGGAGCAGCGTTACCACGAAACGGACGGTCGTGTCCGTATTGTACTCCTGAAGTTACATTATATTTATTTAACCATTTATGCACAATACACAAATAAAAATATAATTAACTAGATGCACAATCTCATTCAGTGTCCGCGGAAAAATTCTGCCCACCGCGTCAGTTGGGCACTAATGGTCGCTCGCTACATGTTATAGTGGCATAATAGTATGCTCGTACTTATTTTATACCCTTTTAATGGCGCGTTAAGGTCAAAATTTTAATAAAATAATTTTGTGTCATAAATATAACAATAAGTAAACTTATATGTCAAGCGTCTCGGACATTTTTTGTTGGATATTTCTTCATAATTGTGCATTTAGATAGTTTATTGTTTATCTAAGACAAGTCATGACAAAACACAAAAATGGAGTAAGTAAAAAGGCACAGCTTATTTCATAATGAAATATCTTTCAGCTAGCCAAACAAAAAAAGTAGGTGAAGTAGGTAAATGTGTACTAAAAAAAATAAAATATACATATTTATTATGCTTTGACTTCACTCTTTTTGTCCTATTACAGATGCAGAAAATTCTAGATATACATTACTCTGCTCCATTTCGCGCTAGATATATCGCTGCAGTATTGCAAAAAATGTAAACATAATATATGAATAATTCATAAGTTATTTATAAAACCACAGTGAGTACACCACATGTTAGGAGTGTTTACGTCTTTCCTAAAATAAGCAATAAATACACTATATTGTATTAACTAACATAGTATGACTGAGATTTGTATGAATACCTTTGTAATATACTACATAGTATAAAACAAAGAGCGTCGGTGGCTCAGTGGTGTGGACTGTCGCCTTCCTACCGGGAGGGCTGAGGTTCAAATCCCGACACGTACCAATGTATTTTCAAATTTTCGGAAATATATGTACGTTATCCGACGCTCTTACGGTGAAGGAAAACATCGTGAGGAAACCTTCATGCACGCCTGCGAAGAGATTCGAAGGTTGTGTGTGAAGTCGTCCAATCCGCACTGGGCCCGCGTGGACGACTAAGGCCTAATCACCCGCGTACGGGTAGGCTCGTGCCCCTCGGTGGGGACGTTTAAAGAGCTGATGATGATAAAACAAAGTCGCTTTTTCTGTCTCTATACCTCTATACATAGAGGTATAGATGGCTGAAATCTTTAAAACTACGTAACGGATTTCGATGCGTTTTTTTTTAATAGATAGAGTGATTGACGAGGAAGATTTATATGTATAATAGCACCCATTAAATATTGGAGAAATATTGTTATTTTTGTGATTCTCGCGGGAGCGTGCCTATTATCAGATCAGGGGCGGGTCGCTAGTAATGAATGAAAATAAAAAGTGTTTATTCAGTTTAGGTCCTTATAGAACACTTATGAATGTCAAATGAAGCTACTATTGGTTCGGACGCTAGTTTTCCATTGAGAAGAATCCAGCAAGAAACTCAGTAGTTAGTCTTTTAAAAAAAAATTGAGTATTTGACACCACTAATCGTTGACACACTTTATGAACTGTCAAAATGGAATGTTTCCATATATTTTGTATGAGATTATTGATATGTGACGTCAATGCTCACTATCATCAATTGACCTAATATTGATTGGTTTCAGTGTATTTCATCATCAGCTCATTAAACGTCCCCACTGAGGGGCACGAGCCTACCCGTATAGAGTGATTAGGCCTTGGTCGTCCAAGCAGGCCCAGTGCGGATTGGTCGACTTCACACACAACCTTCGAATCTCTTCGCAGGCGTGCGCAGGTTTCCTCACGGTGTTTTCCTTCACCGTAAGAGCGTTGGATAACGTACATAATTTTTCGAAAATTGGTACGTGTCGGATTTGAACCTCAGCCCTCCCGGTAGGAGTGCGACATTCCACACAAAAATACAATATTGCAAATAAACAAAAGTGATTAATGAAACTACATACAAAATAAGGTGCGCTTCTATAAAAATAAGGTTTGATATTTTATTGCAGATGGTGGAATAATACCGAATTGGGTTTTGAATAAAAATCAATGAGAATTTAACAATATCATTCTCACCCGGTACTCGGATATAATGGGCTTCACTTTGTCCGTGCCCAACATAGGCTCCAGCACATTCTCCTTGTAGTTCTGCGTCCACGCGCCCACCGGCAACTCGGTGATCTCAATCTTGTCGTTGGGCAGCACGGCCGCCTCGCCGGAGATCACGTACTTGTCGCCGAAGCCCTCGATGGTGCCGCGGAAGTTTTTGTACCACGGATGCATTACACGGGGCTCTTCGCCGTCCAGCATTCGGCTAATTGGAGAGAACATTAAATATGTATTTGACGACCCATTTGGTGTGGCGGTTGAGAGGTCGGCTGCTACACAAAGGCTTCCGGGTTCCAACCCCAGGCAATTAGATACATTTGTGTACATGACATGTCTGTTGTATTGGTCTGGGTATTTCTATGTACAATATGTATGTATTTACAAAAAAAAGTATATAAGTATGTTTATCCATTGTTTAATATCCATATTACAGGATTACTCTTAGTTTGGGACTAGATGACGCTGTGTGAATGTCAGTGGCTATTTATTTACAAAAAATATATATGTTTATCTGTTGTTTAGTATCCATATTACAAGATAACGAAAAGCTTAGTTTGGGGCTAGTCCCAATTGAATGCGCTGTGTGAATGTCAGTGGATATTTATTTACAAAAAATTTGAGTGCCAATATTACCAAAGTGTGTTTAGAAGCATCCTAAAAAGCGTAAAATTACAAAAGCCCTTAGTTTTTAAGTCCAGAATCGCTTAAGTACAATTTGACATGTACTTAAATCAACACTCAATCATAACTTAAAAAGTAACTTAGATTAATATAGTAACTTTTTGCACTAGGACTATTTTAATAAAGCATATTCAATGAAACAATTTTGATGGTATAATGTAATTACAAAATGCCTGCTAAGTTTTAAAATGAAATCAAAACTATACAGTAACATAATAAAAAACAAAGCACGAAAGAAAATATTAACAATGTGGAAAAAATTAAAGAATCCATCATTTATAAATAGAATTTCGGAACCTTACCTAAGGGAGTTCTTTAAATTATTGTATTTACTTATAATAACTTATTTTTAAGGTTTTCAGTTTGATGTTAGTGTTTTTATATTGTAAGTTTGTTTAGTTTCTTTATAAATAATAGCATTTATGTGATCATTATAAACCTTGGGGCAAAAACATTGTATATAATTACCGAATATTATCCACGATATCGCGAGGGTTGTAGTTAGGTATCTTAGTCGACCAGCCAGTACCAATACCCTCAGCTCCATTGACTAGGACCATCGGAATTATAGGAACATAGTGCACAGGTTCGATCTTTTGGTTATCTTCAAATTCGTGCTGCAAACAAGATAGGAGTTAAAAAGACATTCCAACACTATATAACAAAAAAATGTATAAGAAATATTTTATAACAAATGGACTGGAGGATTTGGTAACTGTAAGTATGGTGGCTTATGAATTTGCATGATTTGAAAGAGTATGTAAAATTTTGAGGGACACCTTTGAATGTATGGACATGTAATGACGATATTAAGTAGTTTTTTTGTAAATTAGAAATAAATAGTTTATTTTGATTGCTGAGTAACTAATGTTAAGTGAGGATTCTAGCATAGAAATAATTTATGAACTTTATCACTAAGCATTTGATGTAATTTTTCAACTACCGTCATCTTTCTTACACCAGAGACTTTTTGCTGTGGTCAATCTAGCGGGTGATAAAACTTAGTTTTAAGTACACTCCTTATTTATAAAGAGATTTTACCTACAAACTATACAGGCAATACTTACAACTAACAACGGGTCGTCATGCGGATGGAATATGAGCCTTGTCAGCGACGACATACGAGTGAAAATATAACGGGGACTAGCCGAGTCTTTTCCACCGCACAGACGCGTACCGAACTGACCCCGCGGCTCCAGTAGGTTTATGTTATTCGAACCTACATAGTTCTGGGCCAAATTCACTATTGTCATCGCTAGAGACTGCTCACCTGAAATATTATTTTTCATTTAAAACTTCCACTTATTGGTAGTGGTGATCATTATTACGATAGCAATGAATTTAATGCATTATTTTCATTTAATGGATAACACTGTTATTGGATTCTGAAATAATGAGCTATCATTAATGCCTGTTATTGATATAACACCCTGTTGCCGCACCGTGTATGCGCTATCGCGTCCCTCGTCGCGGCGTCGCAATAAGCCAATAGCATAACAGATAATGATAACAGTTTGCAATAACAGTTATTGGAAAATAATTTAGCAGTGTTATTCATTATTTTGAAACAGCCGTTATTGCCATCGCTACTTATTGGTGATTAAATTACAGTCAATATTGAAATATATTAAAAATACTGTTGACAGACACGCTGACAACGCTTATGTTGCGATCAAATTTCGATCAAATACAAAAAATATGTAGAAGCTAAAATCTAAAGAAAAAAATATACAACTGGTAGTGTAACTGAGGGACCCGTCTCTGTGCCTATCAATGTTATTTGTAATGTTTGTTTAAAATATGATAATTCATTAATGTTATGTTAATAAATAACAATATTATGTTAAAATAATACCAATAACATAAAATTTAAAAATATGTTTTTTTAATGTATTTTTTTTATCTTAATATTTGAATCTATTTCAAGGCTGTATTTAAATTTTATTATTGCATTTGTGTAAGTAAATTTGTAGAAAATACTTATAAAATATTTTAATCTTGTTTTCACTAATAAAAGTAATACATGAAAATCATAGTCGTAAAATATCAACGTTACTGACCATGATGGTAGCGGAATGCTCCGCCACAGAACCGGCTAACTGTGCCACCTTGACCTCGCGTTTGTCGTTCCTCTTTATGCAAGTAAATATCACCTTGCGCTGACCCGGCTTCAGCCCGTCTATCATTGACGGAATTGATCTGAAAACAGTTTAAATAAATTTGATTATCTACCATCAATAATACAAATGTAATGTAAAGAAAACTTTAACCCAATATAAATTCTTAATTAAAACATTCGAGTTCGATTGGTACCTACTTCCACTAGTAACAAAATAGTTAAACTAACCATAAATGAATGTGGTGTCTACTTGTAATTCTTATATGTATTTAGCATTAGCAATAAGGTAAAGAATATATTTTGTTTAAATAAACGTGTAATGCATAAATGTAAGTGATCAATAAATAAATAAAAATGAATACTTTTATTGCAAATACAAATACTTTATTTGCATTAAATACGGTACAAAACAGGTGTTAGTAATTATTTATGTTCCTCATATTTAGCCACAGTTTGCAAACTGATATTCAATAACTAGCTGTCTTGTTGGTCTAAAATAAAAGCTTACCTAACATTATCACCATTAGAGAAGAGAACCAGCTCCAAGTTAACAAAGTCAGAATAGCTGACAGCTTTTGTGTCTTTTGTATAAAGGTATCGTTCTGGCAACCCAATCTCCTTTCTCCTCTTGACTTCATCCATGTGACTTGTGAGCCACTCTTTGCGCTGATCTGCTCCCTTCTTCGAGAAGGCAAGCTCAATATGATGGTCATCAGTTGCACCAGCATACTTAAATTTAATCCTATGCCTTTCCATATTCTGGAAATACTCTTTTGCTTCCTTAGATGTGGAAGTACCCAAACCTTTGTAGTATTTGATATTATAAGTATGATGGTTGTCAGTTTCCTTCTTCCATTCCTCGAATTCTGGCAAAGAATAAAATGATATTTCTTTGTCTTTCTTAGTAGCCTTTACAATGGGGGTGATAAACTCCTCTAAGAATGGAAGCTTCAGCAATTCTGGCCAATTGTGATGGACAAAGTTGATGATCAGACCTTTGATGTGGGAACCATCCTGATCCTGATCAGCCATGATCATCACTTTACCATAACGTAAAGACTTTAGATCATCAACAGTGTTGTATTTCTTCTTATACTGAAGGCCAATGATTTTAATTAAATTATTAATTTCAACATTCTCCAAGACCTGCTTGTGAGATGCGTCGCGTACGTTGAGGGGTTTACCCTTAAGTGGGAATACACCATAATGATCCCTGCCTACTACACTAAGTCCTGACACTGCCAAGGTCTTGGCTGAGTCTCCCTCAGTGAGAATCAAGGTACAGAGATGGGCATTCTTAGTACCTGCGTCGTTCGCGTCTTCTAATTTCGGTATACCTTTCAGCTTACTCTGTTTTTTGCCAGATGCCTTTACAAGCTCTGTCTGAGCTTTAAACTTAGCCCAGGTTAAAACTGACTCCACCAATCCCGATTTAGTCACTGCTGTTATAAATTTCTCAGAGAAATTGCATTTTGATCCAAAGCTCTTTGCTTGGAGTGTCATGTTTTCTTTAGTTTGTGAATCAAAGGTTGGGTTTACGATTAAACAATTGACGAATAACCACATATGGTTCTTAACTTGGAAAGGCTTGATATTTACACCACCTTTGTTTTTCTTTTTCAAAACTTCGAGAACATTCTTAACAATGCTGTCACAGACTGTGTCAACATGTTTACCACCTTTTGTGGTAGCTATGGAGTTCACAAACGAAACTTGTTGGAATCCACGGTCAGATAAGGTGAGTGCAACCTCCCAGCGGTCATTCACTTTCTCGTACACAACTTTCAATGGTTGCCCATTTTCATCTTCTTTACCTTTTATGTATAAATCTACATAGTCTTTGTATTTGTTTATCTTAAGTCTTTCACCATTCAGGTAGACTTTCACACCAGCTGTAGAAGCTGCCACGTCATACGCTCGCCGCGACATCAACGCTATGATGTCATCTTCCAATTTTTCCATTTTAAATTTAGCCAAATCAGGGCTAAAAGTCACTTTTGTAAAATCATCATCTTTACCAGACTCCTTAACTTTAGGTTCTGAGGCTTTGGTCATATTTGAACCCCATGTTTGTTTAAAATGCTTTTTGTACTGCTTAGATGCAGTCTCTACTGTGAATTTGGTTGAGAAAATGTTACACAACTTGGCACCATAACCATTTCTACCTCCTGTCACTTTTTCTTCTTCATCATTATAGTTGGATGATGTCAATAAATGGCCAAAGATCATTGTTGGTACATACATTTTCTCTTCCTTGTGCATTACTACAGGTATACCACAACCATTATTGTATACTGAAATTGTATTTGTCTCTTGATTTATGTCAATTTTAATTACATCCATTTTGGCGTCTCTTTGTTTGTTGTCAGCTGCATTCACTAAGATTTCATCATATATTTTATATAAACCTGTAAACAAAAGAGAAATTTTCTAAAATTACAACAAAAGCAGTTACAGTCTCTTCAGGTCAATTCCTAAAACATTTAAGTTCAAGGAAACCCCTCTATTTATGCACATTAATAATTATAAAAAATCTAAATTTAAAAAAAATAATCTATCACTGAGCTGTCTTAGAAATTTACTTTTTTCAGTTGGAGAACATTTGTATTGTTCCTAAACTTTAGATACAGGATCACAAACCAATCTTTTTTTTTAATGTTGATATTTAAACATACCTGGCACATAAGTCAACTCTTTTTGCACCATACACTCCTTAGATTTGTCGAATATCCACATAGTCTCAGTTGCCCGCTCAACAGATCCAATGTATGTGTCAGGCCGGAGTAGGATGTGTTCTAATTGAGACTTTTTCTGGTATATCTTTTCGATGGTGCCTTTGCCACCCTTGGCCGGAGGAGGCGCAGCCTCCGCAGAGCCATTTTGGGTGGCACTATTCATTTTATTGAACATTGACTGGGGGATAAAAGTTATTAAAACTTCTTTAATGTAATAGCAAAATATTTACTATTATTTTCCTGCAATAGCTTTCAAGCAGATAAATAATTAAAACAAATTAATATCAGATGCAGAGCATTGATGGGAAATAATGGGTTCCTACAGTCATTAACTTCCCTGCACACTGTATCTGTCATGGTTAGTACCACTAGGTCAGCAAACTGAATGTACTGTTCATATAAAACAAAAAGAGACAATTATGACACATTATACCAAAAATATTGATGCATGGGGCACCATGAATTTTTAACCATAAACTCCTTTAAACACTGAGTAAGTTATGAAATGCGAAGTACAATTCAATCAAGTTCAATTATTTCATTCTTTCAAACCCCATTATTATTTGGTATAAGTTTAGGGTAGTAGTGAAACTGTTTTAGTGTCAATTTTGTTTATTGTAATGGTCAAAATAAAAATAAAATACTACTTTGAAATTGAAAAATGTTTAATTTTTAAACGCATTTAGAATACTACCCTACATATTCAATAACAAATATTTGAAATCTAACTGTCTCCTCAATGATTATAAAGTTTTATAAAGGGTTGAACTTATAGAAATGCAATGATTCTTAGCTCCAATACATCCAAAAACATGTTATTACTGTACTATTCAATGGTCAAGTAAGTTCAGTGATAAGATGCCTTAATAACAAATCAAATTGATTAAGAATGTACTTTTGTATAAATGAAATAAAAGAAAACAAAAATAAATACCATTTGACCGTTAGTAATTAAAATGCCGCCAATATCGCTTACCTTAATATCAGCCATCTTGGTGATGGTCCTAAAAAGCCGGGTGCGATCAACGCTACACGCCTTCTGTTTAGTAAAAAAGACGACACACAAGCTAGAAATACGGACTTTTGCAAAATAACATTTTAATGATATTTATTTGCAAATAATACAAACGAGACGAATTAACGAAGACGCCGTAGATGACCATAGACGACAATAGATTTTTTAATTTTTCCATGCAGCATAGACAAACATTTAATTTAACTATTTACTTTATTGTTTTGGATACATGAGGATAATAGAATGCAAGTTTATACATTACATTCTACAAGATCACAACAGTAACACCATGGTAATAATAGTACTACCATGGTAGCAATTTAATGATATAGTACAAATTCTAAAATAAAAATATATGGTTGGACCACATGTATTAGAGTGAACATAAAGTCTTGAAGACTATAAAATAAAAGTGGTTTGAAAATGACAATAATTCTTTTCTATACAATATTATATTCAGTCATTTTGGTATAATTTTCCCAAGGAATAAATAAAATTCAGAAAGTCAAACAACAAATACCAAAACCGTCCTCATTTCTAGAGAAAGATAGGTACGCAGTGTTGAAGGTAAAAGCAAAATATCCCAATTTAATTTCATATTATCATATGTATATTTTTTATATGTAAAATATATTTTAATTTTACTTTAAGTTAAAGTTTCATCAAATTAAAATTGTCATGAAAATAATTACAAAAAAATAAACAAACGTTTTTAAAACGTTGCTTTCGCTAACCAATATTATGTGAAATGACGGCTATACGTGAAGGGAATTTCTGAGGGGAATTTAAGATGTGTCCTAGATCTGGTAATGCAGATAGTTACTCTAGTTTTTATGACGTCATACTATTTTGTGGTCACTGTGCTGCCAGTTAACCCCTCCCATGAGTTAAGGGTAAAACTATAGAACTACGAAGCTTAATGTAATCATATGAACTAGCTTTTGCCTATGGCTTCGCTCGCGCTAAATTTGGGGTAACACAGTTCCCTCTTTCCGGATTATAATAGTTTAATATTATAGAACCTGCATTAAGGCAGGCAGGAGTTTCATAGAAATTACCATCTCAATCGAGAGGAATGGTTTAAAAAAAAGATAGGTAATTTTGTTGGTACCAAACATGATGATATTCAGCTACCCACTTATCATGAAAACTGCAAAAAATCCTCCATAATATTTCACCGCTTCTTTAAGCCGCTCGAACGTAGCACTCGCATTTGACAAAAGATTCATCTATTGTGCTGTGTGACTAGACGCCCGTGCTACGCACGACCGGTTAACGCTACATACGAACATTCAACTATCTTTATTTAAAAAATACGTTATCTTTTTGTTTTTCCAGACAAATAGACACACAAACTTTCACATTAAAAAATATAGGATGAATTTGTTTTAATTTTAATGCCGCCAAATACCACACACCAAACAATACAAAGAAATATATTTTCCGTTCTCAGCTATTTATTATCATTACGGAAGGTACGGTACGAAGGAACTACGGTAGATGTGCAATGTTTGCACCCAGAAAAACATTTTTAACATATAACTGAGCAAAAGCTAGGTTTACAAATATTTTAATTATATAAAACGGGGAGAGAGACCTATGTCCAGCCGTGGACTGCGATAGGTTGAAGAGAGATATAGATATTATTTACATCAATTTTAATTTTATGTTAAAAGTAATAATGAGGCATTGGTATAAGATTATTTTAATTTTTAAAAGGGTATTTTTATTTTAGTACTTCAAATTTTTCAACAGCCCGATTTCTAAAACTAAGGTGGCAGCACTGCGTTTATGTGTGTAAGAATGAGACAACAACCCGACCGAGGTGCCTCTCATTCTTTGGAAAATGTTTTTTTTTGTTCGTAGTTTCTGTAGTTTCTTCTTGGTTAAGACTTCTTGGTTAAGATTAGAGATGTGAACCGATTACATATTTTGACACCGGTTTATACCGATTACTTATTTTAAAAACCGGTTTTTTTAAAATTATTTTAGGTTTTTCATTATAATTTACTAACACTTAATTAAATACCAGATTAATTTAATTTTCTCAATAAACGCATCAATAACAAATAAAAATGAAAATCGTAAGCAATCATCATAGTCAAATACTTATTTTTCTACTTGCTACGGACATTTTCACAGTATTCTGAAATATGGCTCGGTTTCAGTTGATTTTTCTTGATCCACCTCTACTGTAGCCTGAGGATGATTTCTTTTAATATGTGCCAACATATTCGAAGTTCTCCTCCAATTTTGTTCACTTTAGCGCATATCTTAACTTTCCACTAACATTATCTATCTTCTCAAAATGATTTCTTTAATTGATTTTCCTTTTAATTAAGGCATTTTTTCGCAAAAATGTATGTCGATTTCGAACAATTCGCAACAAATAGCCTTATAAATATACTATATAATTATAGGTTATACAAATAATAATATATATACGGATGGAAAACAGACATCAGGGGATTCCCCCACCATAGACAACATTTCAAACGCTACAGACTCGTGTTTGGATACATTTTATAGATCGGATACATGCTTTGTTTGTAATCGGTTTTCTTAATGAGAACCGGTTAGTATCGGTTTTAACAAAAACCGGTTTTAAAGGTTTTGGTTTCTTGGTTCAGGTTGCCACCAAAACAGCTCAATGATAAAACTTGTTGGCATTTTAACCTAGCATTTTAATTACATCAAGTAGCTTTACCATAAAGAAAAAATAATGGCTGAAACACTCGATTTTAAAGTAACAAAATTTAGCAAAAAGTTTTAAATATAAGTGTTTGACAATGACAGTTGTTGAAACGGCTGTCAATTTTTGTCTATATAGGTTATGTTATGGAAAAAGACTAATTATCAAAATTAATATAAACATGACCATTTTAACTTACGCAACAATAGCTATCTGCAGAAGTGCATTTTTACGGTTACCATTTAAATGCTATAATTGTCTCAATCCAGTTAGAAATGTTACTTCTAGTTCAGTTACAACCAAAACTATTCATGATGTGAATACCAAAGTTGTTAAAGATGTAGTCCTATTTAAATATGAAAATCCAACGTTTTTTAAGTATATGAACATTTTTGCTGTGGTTCAATATATGTGCTGGACGTATTTGGGTTTTTTCTCTTTCTCCTCACTCAGAGATGCTCCAGTAGATGAATCGAAAATCACCAAAGATACTCCTTGGTATCAGCGAATAAATCTTGGGGAGAACAAATATAGAAATGGTTTAGGAATCGTGTCAGTAGTAATAGGTAAGCTTTTATTATTCCAGCCATATGAAGAAGGCACATTTCTGTCATATGTATTAATTAAAATTATCTCTTTTCAGGCTTCAGTTCTTTAGGTATGATATGGATGTACACACTGAAGTCTGTTCGGTATCTCATCCTCAACAAAGGTGGACAGCATCTAACCTTTGTAACATACACACCTTTTGGACATAACCGCATGATGAAAGTCCCCATAGAAGCAGTTTGTTGTAAAGAAAGTAGAAAGCAAGCAAGAGTTGCATTGCCGATCAAGGTGAAAAACACATGGATGCATTACATTTTGGACATGAGGGGAGAATTTAAAAATCCTTTGTTATTTGATAGCACAGCGGGACTTGCTAGGAAGTGGTGAAATCACTTCACAACCTGATCACTTAGTAAAACTAAAATGTATTTATTAAGGCAAGAAAATTGATAATAGCCTTTAATCTAAGCTAAATGTAAATAAATATGAGTTTTTGTTAACATAAATGTATTTTATTTTTTCAGTACCCAACTGGTCTTGTTGTTGTTGATCAGATACCTCTAACTAGAGATATCATAACGTAAACTTACAATGTGTGTATAAATACGTAGTTCAAAAGAGTGTAAAAGCTTATATGGGCCAAATTCATTCGATTAAGAAATTTATAATTGATTTCATGTTGAGGGTGTCATTTGAAGTAAGATATTACCAGTTTTGCTAACTTACTATTGTATATTTCTTGCCATATTTATATTTACATTTTTCTGTAAACACTAATAAAATGAAACAAGTAGCCATGAGATTTATCAGAAAAATCTTTATTTTATAATTATAGTAACGGAAAAATTACTTCTGTCTCAACACAAAATAAACATGAAATACAAATGATAACAAAAAAATAAACTTTCTTTGCTATTTACAATACCATATATGATCAAATGTTTATGCTACCAGTGAAGTACAGAATGTCATATTACAATGAAAAAAATTGTAAGTAACTATGTAGCTCTACTAAGTACTTGGATGAAATTCAGAATTTTAAGTATCCAAAATCACTACATATAAATATGATAATGCTCACATGTCTAGTCTTTTGACTAACATAGGACGATTCTGTTTTCACTCGCAGTAACATTTTGTCAAAAAAATGAAAATTATGATATAAATAAAGTTTTCACAATCAATTTAATCGAGAAACTGTATGCTAACAGTAAAACACTTAGTCTAAACCATCTAAAGACAATTGTTTAAGTCTACAAATGCTTCAACTAGCTTGCAACAAGCTAAAGAGAGTGGTGGTGCTTGCATTCACTGTTTATTGAAACATGGGATTTGGAAATAAGCCAATTGATGGCTTTTCTTTCTTCTGATAAAACTTTGTACCAAAAAATTGTGGAACTATTGGAGTACTTTAACATTTTTTTTATACTATTTAGTAATTTTAAGAAGCTAATAAGAGTGATTTGCAAATATTTAATTATCTTAATATATTGACTATTGCACAGAAAATGGAGTGAATTTTAAACTTGAACAAGAAGACAGCACCACCGACCCTCTATGTTAAGTACAATATTAGTTCTTATTTACATTATCATAAATATTTTTATAACTATGAATAAATTAAGAGTTAAGGCTCTGTGTACAGACACTCTGGAAGCTGTGCATATTTGAAATATATTTTTATTCACTGATCTCACTGATTACTACAAGCAAAATGATAATGAAATTTCTTTGAATTGAAAAGTATGCCATTGCCATTTCTATTTCGGGGGTTTGAGGGCTATTCAGGCATATACAGACCTGAAGTCACTTCGACCTAGAAGATCCTAGAAGACCTTCTAGTTGTACTGCGATATTAATTATTCTTTGTTGTAATGAAGAAATGTATTTACTTAAGACTATCAGTGAGTGTGAGTAGCAAAGGTTTTGAATGCGAAACTTAATGATCCGAAACCAAACAGACATGGTATAAACTTTTAACAATGGCTCCCAGTCTTTCCTGAATTTTTGGCAAACTATTGTTTTGAAATAAGTAAGCATCAAACAGTGAACTGTTGCGTGTTCTTCAGGTAGAAGGTTTTTTATTCTTTTACATTTAAGCATAATTTAAAATAAAAAAATTAAGGGTATCCACAAATGATACATGGAATTAGTGTTGCCATCACTGGTTTCACAAATTGAGTGATGGTAACACTTATATATATATATAAGAATTTTAGGCCTTTGAGCCTTTTGAAATAAAGTTTAAATATTTTTATGCATTTTATACATGCACTGCAGTTGCATTCCACAAGTATCCGTCCGTTTAGTTGCTTAACACCAATTAACAAATTAGGATTATTTGCACGAATTTAGGTAATACATTCAAAGACATTTGTACATTGAAATTGATGTAAATAAACCTAACTCTCATATGTCACACCGTAAACCACGATTGAGATGCAAAATTTGACGCTATGCGTACCGTTTATTTTATTTATAAAAATATATACATTATTATCGATCAGTTAGGTATTACAGCGTGATTTACATACAATCTTTTTTAATGAAAAGCAACATTTGCCCTCGAATTTCCGCCATGTTTCCAAGAGTTTAAGTTTCAAACAAATAATGATAAAACTTCCATATTTGCTATTTAATCAACATGGCGTTCTGTCAATGAACAAAGACCTCGTCTAATCGGTTGTCGCTTTGTCACAGTATAGTGCGTTTTATATAATAGTGCCTATGCCGTTATGTTGGCGCCTTGTCTGTAAATGTCATTGGTACGATAAGACGCTCCCCTACGGGACCTACGTTTTGTTTATTTTGGTTTTTTTTCGACTGAGATCATGCCTAAAACATTGAAAAGCGGTGAAAATAAAACTGAATAAACAAAACCCACGGGACCGTCTTATCGTACCATACCAATGACGAGGTGCCAACATAACGGCATAGGTACTATTATATGAAACGCACTCAGTGTTGCCACCTTAGCCCTTTTGTAGCTAGATCCAGCACTTTTTAGCATAGGTGAACTCCTTTTTTAACGATTTAGCCCGAAAAGAGCAATCTAGCTCTTTTTCACAGTCTTGAAAAATTATGAAGATTCGACATGCTAATAAGTACTTTTTTTGCTTTTTCATCGGTCATGATGACGTTTTTTTAGACGCTCCAAAAAAAACGGCTTCATGACATTATTATTTCAGCATTTTTAGAACAGAAAATCTTTTGATGCTCAATCTAGCCCTATCTAGCTCTTTTTAGCTTCTCAAATAGCCCTTTCTCTAAATCTGAGGTGGCAACACTGAACGCACTATAGTATCATAACACCACCTCCGACAGTCACGGCAACACATTTGCATCCCTCAGTCTCTTACTCGTGTATTTCAGTTCTATTTTTATCTAATATACAATTACGTTTACGGAATCTTAAATATAACAATCACAATTTTTTTTCATCTACTCATTTCCACTTATCGATTATAGAAACTATTTTTTTTGTCTCTTGGAGAAGATAGTTCAAAGTTACTGTATTCATAAATATATTTCTTTTTTGGAAAAATCCGAATAGTAAAATATTTGACACAGTATCATCTCCACGTGTTGATTTGCTTAATTCTATTAAACACTTAATATTCCGTGGTCAAACACCAATTTCAAATGTTATGAAATTCGAACACGTTAAATTTCACTTCCATAGATTAAGTGTTATGGTTGCATCCGCCATATTGTTACATAGACAACAAACATTAATTTTTTATTTACTTTTTCTTTGTTACATTATTTATCAGCTAGCGATTAATTATTGAAAAAAAAATGCATACAACTCGAAGGTACAGTCACATGCTTTTATTTAGGTACCTACATGTAGCGAATCTGTGATAAATACTGTACTATACCTAATAAGTTACCAATTACAAAACATAATAAATACTAATGAGAAATTAATTTATTACTCTCTACATGTGAGGAAACAAAATGTTACATATAACTGCAACAAACAGGGGACTATGTCTGTACAACCTTTATTCATTTTACTGTCACGTACTCAATACACTCGGTAAACTTACCAAATTTACCATAATGTAAACAAGCAGTGATGTACTCATGTTTAAAACATCTAGTTTCCGAGTCATAGACAATATATTTTCACTTAGATACAAAACACTCACATGTTCAATGTTCGTTACATTATTCCACATCGATGTTAGAGTTTCGTCATGTCTTACATTCATTATACCTTACACCGGCAACAGAATCCGTTCCGAATCCTAAAATATTTCGTAGAATAATGATCATAATCACACAGATTTTTCTTAACATCGAGTTAAATCACGCCATCTATCGGTATTAAATAAACACAAAACATCTAACCTCAGTCACAAATATGATTTATGTTAAGAGAAATGTTTTAATCATGATCTCATATCGAGCAATCTTCCGAGGAAACATACCATGTATTAAGTCCATCTTTTAAAATCACTATGCAAATCAGCTTAACTGTCAATTAAAGATCTGAAAATTATTTCTGTATCGCATATTGTAGCTTTTTCGTCAATCCTACTATCATAATTTCTGCTTTCATCAGCTGCCACATTATTTTGTAATTTGTGTCTCAGAAACAATACCTGAATTTTCTGCTGACACAATCTTCTCCCAGCAGTCCATTCCCAACAGTTCCTTTGTTTCCATAATCCAGTCAGTTATAAAATGGAACTTCTCAAGACCAACTCTTAAGAATCATCATACTGAGCTTCCATCTTTATATTGTCGTCCAGTCTAATATCTGGGTGTGCGTCAGTCTGACAGATACCTAGATCTGGAGACGTCATCGTCATCCTCACGGCCCGGGCTGATGCTCTCGATCTCGTCGACTTCCTCCAGGTTCTTTGTGCTTGGGTTGCAGAGTCTGAAAAGTAGAAATCGTATTTCAAGTCAATATTAAGTAGGTAAGTATTTTACAGTTCACACGAGCGTAGCCAGTTTTAGGCTCAGGGGCAACAGTGAATCTATTCCCCCCCTCCCCCAGATTTTTTTGTTTAAATATATTAGAGCCAGGGTGGTGCAAGTGCCCCAGCTTGCCCCAGTGTGGCCCATGGGTGATGAAGAATATATATAATCATTGAAAATGAAAAAATATTTATTGCCAATTTAAAATACACAGTGTACAGGCTTTCACACTAGGCTATGCCTGTCCAGTGGAGATAGATTAAACGACATTCAAGAAGACATTATGTTCGGCTAACAAAGATAACAACAATCTTCAACCCTTTGACCGCCATGATTCTAGACAAGGAAAAATCTATTGTTTGTGACGTTATAAGGCGTGACACTAATATTAAAATAAAATATTATCTATTTGTTTAGTTAGGTGTGTGTATGTGTGTCGCGGGCGTGTGTATGAGAGCGTCGGTGGTCATGTATATATTTCAACATTTCATTCTAATAAATCCTTCGGATTCTTCGTATGTCCAGTAACATTAGAGTCCGTGATAAGAGTGTCTTTGCCTCATAAGCCGTAAAGTAATAAATGTCACAAAGCCTATACATTTTATTATAAATGTACGGGAAAAGGTAACTTAAAAATACATTTCGCGACCATATTACGGTAATTACTAGAGTTTAAAACCAATTTGTGCATATCAATGGCAACCCTCAAATAGAACAGCCTTCTTACACTTAGTAATTACTATTTACTTCTTATTATTATTTATTATTAATTAAGATAACTGTTGAGGACCGGTCCTGATACGCTCGGGAGGAGACGCGCCGGGAGGAACGTGACGTCACAACGGCCGCGACGAGACCATGCCACTAGCGATCGACACCCCGACACGCTCACATCTACCACGGACTCCTCCAACCGCAATCGCGCTCCAATCGTGCCTGTTCTGTTCTTCATAGTAACAAATAAACCAGCTAATACAGATTATACAGTCCACTCATTTAGTTCCCAGGACCGTAACAATAACCCTTTAGCTTAAGACCCACACCAATGATATTCTGTATAAATTAAGGTAGATACGCCACCCGTTTCCAAAAACGAACCGCCATAAAGAATACAGTTATATCCTCTTTGTTTGTAAATGTACGCTCAATCGAAATATGTGTATGTGTGCTGTCACTGCATTCGGAACACTTTTTTCGGTTGTTTTGTGGGCATATCACGAATCTACGAGTATACTATTTACATCATTGTCTTACACTAAGTAATTAAGATAACCCTTTAGCTTAAGTCCCCCACGTAAAACAGCTGTTACATTCCGAAGTATCTCTATTACGCATACAAAAGCACACACCTGCACTTGCAGCAAACGATGCAGGGCGCGGCGAGCAGCAGCAGTGGACTGGCCACCAGCAGTAGTAGACCGAATCCAGCGAAAATGCCTACCACCTGCAAATGTATCAATTTCATATTAACCCTACAAAGTAATACTGACAGTTTTGTATAGATAAAGGTATAGATTCACCTGTATATTTGCCATAAACAGGGTGAATCGAGATAATAGGGATGATGACAATTTTTTTTTCTGTTATTATATCGATGGACCGCATAATATAGAAACATTGGTAAAAAATTACTCCATTAACATTAAAACTCACAGAGATTTTCCAATTCTAAAACACATTAATGGCTTCCCAAAAACGCTTCATACAAATGGCTACCTATTTATGACGTCACGCATCAGTAATTAGTACGCATAGTTGTGAATTTTGTACTACAACTATATTAAATGTTGCGTTTACTAAAACGGTTTCATAGCAAAAGCTGCTTTAAATTGTATGTGTTATCCTTTTGTTACAAATTTTTGACAATTAATGTACTTAAAAATGGACTTGCCCATCTAACTTGAAGACTAATAAAATTCATAAAACATGAGTTTTGATGAAAGTAAGCACATCGTTATATTGAACCCAGATTTGTAATAATATGAAATAGTTCTTACGATTTCAGGACCCAGTCATCATGCCTATTGGCATTTAAAAAAATACTCAATACTCAAATTTTTATTGCAGGTACAGTGGTTTGGTGGACCAAAACATTTTAGACCCTGTAATAAGGGCGCTACAATTTTGAGGACACATTTTCTTAATTAACTATTAGTTTTACAAATATAATGAAAACCTACTCCTTATTCAAAGTACACCCCCCAAATATGAGGTAAATCTATTGATACAAAAATATTTTAAAAAATACATCTTATCTTTCAATACTATGCTAACAATAAGTCCCTACCTATGAGTTCAACAACATGCAAAATGAACGCTGCAAGATTCAAACAAAATGAGATAAGAGATAAGAGTACTGACCACAAATATCCGCATTTATTTGAATTGTCTAATAAAATAACGTTCTGTAAGTAGCCGTCTGAGTGATGGATTTTCTTTTTTCGAACTGACTACTGCCTTTGGCCGCAGATGGCCTTTACAGCTTCACCGGACAATTGGCGAGCGCAGATGGCTCTCAGCCTTACTTTGAGTGATGGAGTGCTAGTAAGTCTATTTCGGACGGGAGCCGGTTAAAAGCCTTACTAGCCCGTACTGTAATACTGCTTTTACATTACATATAAGAAATATGATTACATTAAAGTGGTAATGTTTATATCTAACCTGTGCGCGATGCCAAAGCACAGATGCGCGCGAGTGCCCCAGTTTGTTCTTGCACGGACCCTTGTCGTAGTGCCGCAGGAGGAAGTCGTCCTGCAATACATAGTGAAATAATTCATATTACATCATAGAATCAATCATAATATATTAACATTTGACCGCCGACGCCAATGATATTCTGTATATATAAAGGTAGATGCGCCACCCGTGCCTCAAAAACAAACCGCCGAAGAGAATACAGTTTGTAGATTTTTGTTTAGATACTTTTTTTACATTAAATAGGCCAGCGTTTGACTACGCCTTGTCTGGTGTGAAACATCGACGATGTCTGGGATGAAGCACGCTGACCTAGAAGAAACCTATTTACTCTCGACTTGAAGACACCCAAATTGTACACCTCGGGAAATACATAAGCTGGCAATGAATTCCACAGTTTCGCAGTGCGAATAATAAATGTGGATTCAAAACGCTTAGTACGACATTTCGGCATTTCCACTATAAATGGATATCGCTTCACCGTCTGTCTGATTAATACGCTCATTCGAAATATAGTATGTGTGCTGTCGCTACATTCGGAACACTTTTATCGATTGTTTTGTGAGCATATCACGAATCTATACTTTTTACATCATTGGCCAACGTCGTCTATACATGACAAGCACGTTTATATGACGTTGACGTTGGCGTTGTTGTACGCCAACGTCATATAAACGTGTCAAAAACAGGCTCTTAAAAATGTGAAAACGATTAGTGTTACTATATTTTTCGTGGTATTTTATTTATTTATGAGGCGTTCAGGGCACGGCAGTGCGTTATAGCGAGGCATTCAAATGGTTAAAGAGTTTATTTGCTCCTAATCTGATGATCTTTGAATATTTAAAAGAGGCAAAAAGGTGAATACCCATTTGGAATAAATATTCCACCTTTTTTATAATAGACAAATGTGTTGTTTTATTTTACTGTGGAATATTCAAAAATCCACAAGAAAAACAAAAGTTATTTCTTTCTTTCTAACACATACAAACGTGGTTATAAACGGAGCCTCCTTTTAGGCGAGTAATTGCCTGTACCTGAACACAACAGCGTTCTGCATGAAAAAGTTTAACAATCTGTCAATCTTAGTTGGCTTATTACTAACTTAATAATCATATACCGCCGGAACATTTGTTATATATATATATATATATATATATATATATATATATATATATATAATATATATATATTATAATATATATAAATATATAATATATATATAACCACCCCTGACAATAAAGCTGCGTCTAAACAACACATCCCATGCGCGTAGCGAAAACACGCTTTCGCGTAAAGTGTAACACTTCTAAGTGCTCACCATTTGACGTCCTGCGTAAAAGGTAGATAACTGGTAATATATGTTGACAGAAGATTATAACAATTTAAGACTTAGTATGTAAGTTGACACAAGTCGTAAGCATTTATTGTGTAATTTTTTGATATTCTAATTTTGGTAAATAATATATTGTATAAACAAATGATATAACATCATTTTAAAGACTGAGACAAACCATATGACGAGGCAAACTACACTTATCTTTATCATCATGCCATAATGTCCTACTGCAGGGACAAGCTTCTCAACAGCCTAGCCTATATATATATATAATATATATATAATATAATATATATATATATAATATATATATATATATATATATATATATAATATATATAATAATATATTAATAAATATATATTTTCTCTTACGTTTTGCTGTCTAGAGTTGATTTTTTTATCTGTCTTATTGTACCAATAGTACAGATTCATGTCAAACCATTTGATAAAAAATGAAAATGATAAACAGATTTTAACGAAAACTCGTGTTTATAAAACTTCGTGTAAATGTAATATTCTTCAGTTGGGCACCTTTACACCGCGGACGTTGTATTTTGGGACCGGTTTGCAAACGGCGCCATCGCTATCGGCTAATCATTGGGTGCAATAATGTAACGTAGATTAAAAAATCAACTTTCCAACTTACACCGGCGTTTTATTCTTAGACTGAAGTCATGGCATGAACGTATGAAAATTGTGGACGGAGTCTCGCTGACATCAAAGACGTGTCAAAATCCGGCCAGGTTTTGTATGGAAGAACTACAAAATAATAAAGTATTCTAGGACTTTCACATTTTATCTAGACGTCTAGGTTTGCTACAGGTACTACAGACTTTAGGCGTTCTATGTATTCAAGGTAACCAGACCAATATTTTTATCGACTAAACTAATAATAGGTTTATCTATATATGTATTATATTGACGACCCAAGTGGTGTAATGGTCAGACGTCGGCTACTACACCAGGGTTTCGGGTTCGATCCCTGGGCAGTACAAAAATTGAACAATGAACATGTTTCTTTGTAATGGTCTGGTGTTTCTATGTATAATGTATATATACACAAACAAAAATAAGTATAATTATTAGTTTAGTACCCTAACTACAAGCTCCTCGCTTCATGTCAATGGATAATGTCAGTAGATATTTGTTTTAATTACAAACATGATGACAGTTGCCGCAAAACAATATTCATGCACTGAAATGTATGAAACCGGAAGCTTTTCTTGTAGCCTACTACAAGAAAAGCCTCCTGTTATACTTCTGTTGAGAAGATACCTATATCTTCTCAACCATTAGGGGAAAGTCGGATAATACGCGCGTCTGATAATTCGCGCATCAACGTATTACGAAATCTAAACGCTAGTGGCGCTATCGCGGTTAAAATCGTAGCCCGATACGCCTACTCCTCCGCGAGCGCACCGCCAGTTTGCTTCGAGCAGCGACGGAGTGACACGGCTCTATGCAAGTTTTCACGTACTTTCCTTATAATTTCGCGGCTATTTTAGACAAAAGGTAAGCTATTCTGTATTTTATTTTACAACACATTTTCTTCCAATATTCTACTGCTTATATATTGTAGAATGAATACCTAAATGGATTTAAATACGCAGTTGACTTAACAATATTTTTGAGGTTATAAAATAAAATGAACGAGTATGATAATTCGCGCTCAGGGCGCGTATTACCAAACGGCGCACGGTATTATCAACAGGCATGGAATTAAAAGCTATGAAAATAATAGTTTTTTTTTTGTTTAGATGGATAAATCTGTCCAGAAAAAAAGGAAATGGGATCCCGAAAAATGAGAACTGCTTTAGAGGCTATACGGAACGGTAGCAAAATAAAACAGCTGCTAAAATCTTTGGTGTTCCTGAATCGACGATTAGAGATCGACTAAGGTTGAAAGAAGATTATAACCCACCTATGGGCAGAAAAGCAACCTTTACGAAGGAAGAAGAGGAAGAAATGGTCGCATTTATCACATTGATGGCAAAAAATTTTATGGCATTACTCAACAACAGTTGCGTAAACTAGCTTACGACTTTGCTGTTGCAAAAAATTTAAAAATAATTTTTCATCTGAAAAGGAATGGCCGGAAAATGTTGGGTTTATTCCTTTTGAAAAGAAATCCTGGAATTTTTTGAGGCTCCCGGAACCAACGAGCCTAAATAGAGTTTTGGGATTTAATAAATCTGAAATAAACATTTTTTTTTCTAATCTCGAGTTGTCATGGCAAACCATAATTTTCAGCAAATCGTATATTTAATGTAGATGAAACTGGATCAGTAACGTTCAAAAGCCTGGCAAAATTATGCCCAAAAGGCCTCAAACAAGTTGGAAAGGCTACCAGTGGAGAACGTGGCCAGACCGTAACAGTGGTTTGCGCACTCAGTGCAACTGGAATATATGTGCCCCTGTTCATTTTCCCGCGGCTCAGAATGAAGTCTTCTCTCAGTATTGGTGCCCACCAGGTGCGCTTTATGAATGTTCTAAATCCGGATGGATAACGAAGAGCTCTCGTAAAGTGGTTGCAACATTTTGCTACAAGCATTGGTGCCATGCTCAAAACCAGCGCTTCTCATTCTCGATAATCATAGCAGTCACCAGTCGCTTAGCGCGTTTGAATTTTGTCGCGAAAATGGTATTCACATCCTTTCTCTGCCTCCTCACACATCCCATAAAATGCAACCTCTCGATGTAACATTTTATGGCCCCTAAAAACAGCATAATAATAATAATAATAATAATAATAATGCGTTTATTTGTAAGACACAGGTAAGTAAAAATGTTTTACAGTTGGTAAGTGTCATATTAGAGGATGTAACACCATGTCTTGCCATTAACAGGCGTACAAATGTTTAAAAAAAAAAAATTAATTACAATTTTTAATACATTATAAATTTAATTGTGTTGGGATTTATTGTATTACAGGTATGTACCACTACTGAATTTATATGTCATACAATTACTTGAATGTCAAACTTATACAAAAGGTCAAAAAAAAAAAAATACAATAAGAAATGTCAAACTAATTAAGAAATGTCGAAATATACCTTTTTATCATAACATTAAATATATCCTACACTGAATAAATTAAAACATTAAATAATTTCATTAAAATTATAACATTAAATAATTATTTCATTAAAAATTATAACATTATATAGTTATTACATTTAACACAAACCACATTCAAAGTTGGTCTGTTAAAAACTCCGTCAGCGTATAATATGCTTTTTTTGTTAAAAGTGATAGTAATTCCTTTCGAAATAAATTGCCATTCTTATTTTTTAAATCTATAGGCAATTTGTTAAAAATTTTTGGGGCCATGCAGAAAATGCTATTACTTTTAAGGGAAGTCTTTGCAACAGGTGCTTTAAGCTTGCTTCCATGACGCCGGCTTTTCTTTAGCTGACCATCGGATAATAAAGGAAACAGATGCTGATTTCTCCTAACAAACATTGCAGTTTCGTAAATGTATAGAGATGGCACGGTGAGTATCTTAAGCTTGATGAAGTGAGGTCGGCAACTGTCTGTTTTCTTTAAAAACATAATGGCCCTTATACACTTTTTTTGGGCTCTAAAAATGTCTAATTTGTCAATACAGTTTCCCCAAAATATTATGCCATATCGTAATATGGATGCGACATAACCATTATAGCGGTCAACACGGTTTCAATATTTGCTACTTTTGCTAAAGCTTTCAAAGCAAAAACAAAGCTATTTATACGTGAACATAGAGTTTGCGTATGGACTGTCCAATTTGTTTGATAATCTATGTTAATTCCTAAAAATTTTGTAGAGCTTACTGATTCAACAGTCTCATTTTTATATTGTATTGTCAAATTTGGTTCTTTTGTATACTGTCGGAAATGAATTATTTTTGTTTTTTCAATATTAATATTTAAATTATTTTTATCTAACCATTCGATTATTTTATGTAATGTCAGTTGAATTTCATTTTCATATGTCAAGTTATTATTACATTTAATTATAATTGAGCTATCATCAGCGAATAAAGTCATTGGATAGTCAATAGAAGTAGGCAAGTCATTAATATATACTATAAATAAGAGAGGTCCTAGTATTGTTCCTTGAGGAATTCCATACTCTACATCTCTACATTTGGAAAGAAAGTTTTCTTCAAAGAGATTTTCTCTGGATAGGCTTCTAATCGCAGTTTGTTGTTTTCGGTTGCTAAGATACGACTCTATTAATGATAGAGCTATGCCGCGTATACCGTAATGGTAGAGTTTTTGTAACAATATACTATGATTAACGTAATCGAAGGCTTTTGACATGTCTAAGAATAATGCACAAATTTTCTCTCTTTTGTCCACAGAATCAGTTACTAAACTAAGGAATTCAAAAAATTGCCATACTTGTTGATTTTTCCTGCCTAAAGCCGAATTGTTGTGGGGTCAAGACGTCGAAATTTTCTAAAAATGAGTAGATTCGAGTATATATAACCCTTTCAAAAATTTTTGAAGGTATTGGAACAAGAGCTATTGGTCTGTAATTTTTTGGATTTGTCTTATCACCTTTTTTATATATTGGTTTTATTATAGATAGCTTAAAGGCTTCGGGATACACCCCTTGACTCAATGAAAGATTTATTATATGTGATAAAGGTGGGGCTAAATATTGAGCACAACTCTTTATAGCTTGCGTACACAATTCGTCATAACCTATACTATTCGTATTTTTCAATGAAAGAATTATTTTATATATTTCAGGTGCAGTAGTAGGAGTCAAAAATATAGATTTATAATTAGATTTGGTTTTAATGTCAATGTCAGTAATTTTGGATGTCAATTTAGATGTATCACGGATTTGGTCTACATAATAATTATTTAATGTGTTAGCGATGTCAGCAGGATTGGTTTGAATTTTACCATTACTACAAATTTTAGTGATGCCATCTAGTGGATAGTTAATTTTCTTCTGATTTATAATAGACCAGGTTGCTTTAGATTTGTTTTGTGCTGATTTAATGGCATAGTCATTTTTGCTTCTTTGGGTTAGTTTAATAATTTTTTTAAAACGTTTTGTGTATTCTTGTAATTTTTTTTTTTATTATCTGTGTTAGGCGATTTTCTAAACTTCCATAGTAGTTTTCTCTTATTTTTACTGCAAAGCTTGATCCCCCGGGAAATCCACGTCTGCTTCCTTCTAGCCCTTTTATATATTATTTTATATGGGAAACAAAGATCATAGAAAATGCGTACGGTGTCGTAGAAAGCATTGTAAGCTTCATTTACATTTTGTATGTCATAGATATCTGAAAAGCTTAAACTGCCTATAGCTGATTTAAACTTCATCATATTACATTTGTTAATATCTCGTTTTAATATTCGCCAGTATTTTACTTTACACTTTCCATTTACCGGACATTTCAGCAATTGAGCTGAATGGTCAGACAGATTAAATTCTAATATTTTGTATTTACAATTTTTTAGGTTTGTGGCAAAATTATCTATGCAAGTTAGACCTTGTCTAGTGGGCTCATAAATTTGGAGCTTGAGATTAAAATTTAACAATAAATTCTCGAATTCTAATATCATTCTATTTCTTGTAATTATATTTATATTGAAATCACCACACATATTATAATTTTTTTGTTTTTATAGCGGCTAAGATAATTTAATACTAGAGTCAATTTGTCAAAGAATAATTCAATGTCAGAATTTGGTGTCCTATAAATACATACAATAATCATGTTCAAAAGTGTAAATTCAACTGAACAACATTCCAGTACAGATTCAATACAAAATTTAGATAAATCAATACTTTTACAATCATGACCATATCGAACAAGAATACAGGAACCACCTCTCCGTTTGGTTCTTGTGTAATAGGCAAACAGTCTATAGTTACAAATATATAAATTAGATAAATCTTCCTTGGTCATAAAATGTTCAGTAAGGCATATTACATCTACATCACATCCATCTGTATATAGCTCTTCCAGGCATACAGATAAAGAGTCACACTTATTGAGTAAACCACAAATGTTTTGGTGAAGAACGTTAATAAAGTTAGCCTCGAAAAAACGAGACTTCTGTTGTTTGCTGTTCTTGTGAGCAATATGAAACAGGTGTTTGTTTTGTGCACTGTATAATTTTGTTGATATCCTCAAATATGCGCAAGGCACCCATTCTGTTTAGCTTGCCCGTATGCTTAGAAAACATGTCATATGTGAGTGGTCTATTGGAGTCAATTAAGTGAGCATATTTATAAGTATTATTGTCGAGATTGAGCATGCTATTGAAAATTTCTACTCTGCAATTGTAGATTACTGCTCCGCAGATATATGTAGGAACCATTATAATAATGTTTGTGTGTTGTGTAGCTGTTGTGTAGCATTTCTTATTTTATAAATCAATTGAGTGTAGTCTTTAGTCATGTAGAAGTCCGATTCGCCAATTAATATTAAACAATAATCATTCATGTCATAGTCAATAAGTTTATTTCCTAGGGAGTCAAATAGTTCATGAACACCACCATATTGAATTATGTGATTACAATAGTTATATTTCTTGTCTATAGCATAATGTTCAATCAGTTGTATCAAATCTAACTTGTTTGATGTACTCATAATGCAGAGCTTTTTTTTTCCTGTTGCTTGGGTGGCGCTATCTATCGGTTGTTTCTGTAAATTGTGTTTTGTGTTTGGGGGCGTTGCGGTCGAACTACTACTACTATTATTATTACTACATTGTAGTTTTGTTTCTTCGAGACATGAAAAATCCAATCGTGTTTTATTTAAAATGTCATTTTGTTGTCGTTTCTTTTTTAATGATTTTTTTTTGTGGGGTAGATTTACATACGCTTGTCAGTGCCTTAATACGCAATTCATAAGCATGGATTTTTTTAGTTAAAGTGCTATTTTCTGATAGTAAATTTTGAACTTCGTTGTCAGCTATTTGTAATCGTTCTTCGAGTTTTAGTATTTTCCCTTCTAATGTTTCTATTCTATTGCAAATAATAATATCTTTTTCTGGGCAGCTCCGGTTTAATTGGCTCGTAACAGATGGTGAAAGAAATGAATTATCTTCGTCACCAGATAATGATTCAAAAGAATTTTCAGTAGGAATATTAATTGTGTATTTGGTCCGCTGAGTTACATTATTATCCATATTTTGCGACATCTAGTGTATTATAATGGTACTAAATTGGCTACGCAAGGAATATAGTGCAATTATTTAAAGGTGTACCGCTAGATGGCGTTGAAAGCATTAACATCTATCGTGAGAATGAGGAAACTTTTATCTATCGCTGTTTCCTATTGGTCAGTTCAATTGCGTGTGCTGTATTCGTAATTATAACGATTGTATTATTGTAAAATTTCTCAGAACAAACACTTACGGCTTAATATTGTAACTGTAGTGTTTCCCATCGAAAGACCAGCGTCACTGCAGCGTTTACGTAATGTTTGATTACGTTCACTTTGTTGTTTTTAAACAAAATCACCGATACTTCCACACAATAAATATTCAGTATATTGAGAAAAGTAAACAATATTTCACGTTGAAAACACTTCTGTAGTCACCTTGTATTTATACAAATGTATTTAAAACTTTAATTCAGTTATTCACGCACTTATCGAATTTTGTAGATTAATTTAACAGGAGACGATCTGTATCGCGGCAACTAGCGCCATCTACTATCCATATTCGCGTGAGTGTGACTTATTCATGAAAATGAATTATTATGAAAAATCCCACAAGAGCAGATGGCTTCAATTTTAACAAAGCATATACTCAAATGGCTTCAATGGAAAAGGCTGTCAAAGGATTTCAAGTGACTGGGATATACCCATTAAATCCACATATTTTCGATGATGATGACATTCTAACTTCTGATCCTATAGTAGAAGTAACTTCTTTAGCACAATTTCATCAACCTGAAGCTATTCATTATCCACGCATAGATCCAATTGCTGAACAAGATGAATCTACTCGTAGCTTAACACCCTCACCATCAATTTTAAGCCAGCCCAAAGATTTTACACGTCACGCTCCTAAACAACAAAGCAACGAAAACCAGGATATTGAATTAATTTCTGAAGAATCGCCCTCAAACAAAGACAAAATTGATCAAATAAGAAACGATGATTTTCTACCGAGCACTTCACGACGTATTTTAGAAGATTTGAGCCCTATTCCACAAAAAATTATAAAACAACAGAGACGTTTTAAGAAACAGCACTCTATTATTCTGACATCAACACCATTTAAGCAGCAACTAGAAGAAAAGGAACGAAGGCGAAAAATAAAGCAAATGAAGACAGTAAAAGATAAGAATATTACAGAGAAAAATCTTCTTAAATTAAAGTCTATTAAAAGAAAAGTTTTAAGCAGCAGCGGCGATAGCAAGGTTGAAGAATACCTGAAACATAAAGAGACAGGACCCATAAAAGAAAAAAGAGACCTAAAGTGAAAAACCAAGGAAATCTATCAGTAGCAGTGAAAATAGTGAGGATGATATTCCCCTCGCACAGCTGTGTGATGATGATGAAGACGATGACTTGGAAAACCGTGACATTTGCGCCGTATGTCAAGAATTTGGTCGTGATAAAGAAGTTTGGTATCGTTGTTGCAGGTGCTCGAATTGGGTATAAGGAATGTAGCGGAAAAGACTCTCCCAAAAATTTCTTATGTGATTTTTGCGTTGAATAATGCATCATTAGTTTTTTTAATAGTTACCACTGATACAAAGTTGATTTTGTTGAGACTGACTAGTTGTACCTATTGACATTTCAAAGACTTATTAGTTTTAATACCTAGTAAAGTCATTATTGAAAAAAATAATGTAGAAGCTGTGTAAGTTTTGTTGACTTGAAGAGTCTTAATTATTTTATTAGCTACTTCTATATGTTGTTACAGTTCATTTGTTTTGTTTTAAAATAATACGTTTATTAAAATAAACAGATCGTAAACATTTTTTTTATTTATCCATGATCACTCACAGAAATTTATTATATAATAATAGGCACGGTTTTGTCAAACGTCGGCACGATGTTATCCGACCAGTCTTGAAATACCGCGCTTTTCCGTTTTTATAAATATCACAATTACCACTTTCAGTTCATTATTTAATGTGTTTTGCCATGCTGCATGTGTAGTTGAATAACTTCTCTTCTGTTTAAACGCATTTTTAAATGTGTATATCAAAACCTTTTCGAATTGTAGGTCTACGTTCTTAGAGGCACGATATTATCCAACTCTCCCCTACTCCACACCCAAAGCCTATGAGGCTTTGGGTGTGGAGTAAATTAATTTTTGTATTTTAAATGAAGTGCTTTTTATAAGCCTCTGAATAATTGGATTTTGACTTTGACTTTGATTCACTTCGATAAAAAGTTGCCAGTGAACAAATCCAAATCGGCACCGGCATTACAATATTCATACGAACCCTAGAGGATAATATATATTAGACAACACAAATTTTCTCGAGCACGAAACGAATTAATGATTCACACCGGTATTCCGTATCGAAGGATTGACTCATTCTTTGCTTACTTATTCATCGAGTACAACGAAAGTCGTCTGGGCACACACTACGAAACAATATATAGGTCTCGCCAAACTTTTTGGCCGCTCCGAACTTCGCACAAGACGATGAGCAGTTTACAAAATTCATACTATTGTACTTGACTATACCTGCGCAATAATCACCTTGGCTATATTCAGAGCGGCCCTAAAGATTGGCGAGATCTGTGCCTGAGTGGGAAAAAATATATTACTTTTACTAAAATTGGGTGTGTACCAATTTGTTCATATAACTATTTTAGATAGGATAATGAAAATAAAAAATATGTCGTCAAATGTAAGACTACGGCCTTCCCACAATGCTATTAAGAGATTGGTCACTAACCTGATGAGGCTGAAACTGGTAGAAGAAATCTAGCAGAAAAAACGCGACGGTCAGTGACAATAAAGACTAAACGATTCGCACGTTGCAGTAAAAAGTTCAAAAATAATACAGCCTTTTTGAGATCAAATTTTTTTTCGTCCCCAGTTTCAGCCTCATCGTAACCCACCACAGTCGCTTTTGCCCAAGTGTTCGGTTTCAACCCAATGTTACTATTTTATTGCATAAATGTTCTTTGCAGTGGTCATTACAGCTTTTTGTAATGACTTATAAAATATTGTTTATAGCTAAATATTTAGACCGATCCGAACATGACGCTCGAGAAGTTTAAGCGACTAATATGTGTGTGTGGCTGTCACATACGCTCGCAAACACACACAAACAATTATTTACATATTCAAAAGAAAAAATATGTGACACAGAGTAAAGTAAAATATGTAGAATTACACCGCAATCGGCTAGACTAATCGAGAACATGCCGGGTCGCTGCGTTACAATTGCTTTGAAAAACACGAGCCGCCTTGAACCCCATTGCAGTGGTCGCGGTGCACTGCAAAATCTTGCTAGATTAAAAACTTACGTTTGAGAAGTGTACAATAGGCTTTGACTTGTACATATTGTCAAACCAAACCAAATGATCTGATGACTTCGTTAAAATGGAAGGCAGCCGAAGATGTTGATGCGAGAATCGGATTGCGTGTAAGTTGTTAGGGGAAGGCCTTTGTTCAGTACTGGACATACAAGGCTGCAATGATGATGACGATTTAAATTCTTATTGCTATTCTTGATGCCACAAGCTTATTTACCCTCTTGGTTCGTGGAAGTGAAATCCTGACTTACACAATAGATTTTCTACAAGAACGTAATTCTAAGTTTTCTGTTCTTTCTTTTCTAAAAGAGTAACTCGAGTTTCTTGCCGGCTCTTCTCGAAGATCCTACTTATTCCGAACCGGTGGTAGTCACAAAAAAATATGATAATAATAACAATTGACGATTCAAAAGTATCTGTAACAGATTTATTTGAATAAAGATTTTTTTCTTACTTTCTTTAGGTTTAGGTTTAAAGAACTTTATTTCTCATAAGAACAACAGTTCACTTACAATGAGATATTAAAAAACATAAACATTAGTAGTACATAAGTAGCCTCTGCGTGGCTTTTCAGGTAAGTACATACATCTTATATAATATTTTAGTAGGAAAGTAATTTATAACGTATGTGTAATTTATAGTTCGGCAATATAATTTTTTAGTCTGTTTTTATAGATATGTATGCTAGCGCTTTCTTTTATTGAATTTGGTAGAATAAAATTGATTTGCTTCCGTACTTTCCGTGCGTGCTTTCTTTCTTTAGTCTATCACATATAATAATTATTCTTGTTTAGCGCTTATCATTCGAGCGGATAAGATAATGCTGCTCATACTGACATCAAGCGAGGCTAAGCAAGTACCAACATAACACAAGCTTGCACATAATCTGCGTTCTGCATCCCTCGTGCTTTTATTATACGGATTCATCAAGTGTTGTGTTACAGTGTATAGTGTTAATCCGTGGTTATAGTGTGTGCGTAAATTGAATTAGTTTTTATTTAGTGAGTGTGTAAGTGTAATTAGTGTTGTGAGCAATTAATAGTGGTGAGTTAATAAAGTGTGTTACCGTGATATTCTTCGTGTTTGTATTGAGTGCCCTCTCGGCACATAGAGCATAGTTTGATCAGTTCCAGTCGGGAACCCCAGAGATAGAGATCTGTAGGTATTACAGCCTATTGCTTTGCTGCTCGCAGACTTATCGCGAAGAGACATAGAACCTAGTTTGTGGGGAGAGTTATCACCATCGAGTCTTTGTTTATACTCACATCGAGCGAAGCCAAGCAGTACCAGCAGAACATGTGATTGCTCATCATCTGCTTTTTCCTCCTTCTCGATGTCTACTAGGCACTTGAAGCCTAGTTTTAAAGTCCCAATTGGGACGACCAGAGATACAGTTCAGCTGTCCAAGGTCGTTGGTGGAGGCTGGATGATTAAAGCGGAGGATCGGGATATCTGGCGCAGATTGGCGGAGACATTTGTCTAGAAATGGACCGCTATAGGTTACTTACGTAGAGGAGGCCAGCAATACCAGCAGAACACGTGCTTGCACCGCTTGCACATCATCTGCGCGCAGCCCTCGTCCTTCTCGATGGGCACTCGGCACATGGGCATAGTTTGATGAGCTCCGAGTCGGGAAGGAGTGGGGCTGCTGCCCCACCAGCTGCCGACGCCGCAGCCGCCTCGCACGACTGCCCACCGTGCCACTATAACAATAAAATAAATAAATATCTACTGACATACACACAGAACCATCTAGTCACAAACTAAGCATTTACTCGTAGCCTGTAATATGGGTATATATACAGGCTATATATATATATATATATGTAGTATTTGTATTACTTTGAGATAAACGCTGCTTTTCCAAAACTCTCTTAATATTTTTCACAAAAATATCTTACAATCAAAACAATACTTCTTTTCAACAATCACACAAATCTGACACTGACTGTTCATAATCAATCAACGTTCTTTTCAATACTCAACAATAAATCCTTTTTTCTTAACATAATATCCGACACGGCCATCCTGCTATTCATCTGCCCCAGATGAATTATCATCAACAGGAGTGACCCACGCTTCATAAAATCCGCTGAAGAAGTGGGTTAATAGGACCTTCATTGTTGCCTATCTTTTTCACGGCATAACGATCGTTCCGGTGCACTTATAACTTCATATGGACCCAAATATTTCGGATAAAGTTTGCTTCCTTAGAGAATTGGGTCTTTTTAATGGCTACTAAATCTCCAACATTATACTCCTTGGCTTCTCTTCGCTTTTTATTTATAATTTCTTGTGTTCTCTTCTTGTATTTTTGATAGACTGTTTAGCTTTATTTCTTATCTCTTTCTTGTTTCGCAAAATTTTTCAATGTTTTCTTCTTCTATAAGTTTATTTAGTTCATCGTCTTTGTCTCTCATTTTGCAACCAAACATCAACTCAAACGGAGACATCCCTATGGATCTTTGGTAAAGTACTATTGAGACATCTCTGTACTTTAGATACATGACGATACCACTTGGTAGGATCATCAGCGCTTAGTTTACTCAATACTGCTATAATTATCTGGTGTATACGCTCTACTTGGCGTTATCTCGGTTGACCGGTGGTGATGGTATAATGTAAAATATTTTCTTCATTGCAATATTGCTGGAATTCATTAGAGGTAAAAGCTGCGTTACGGTCGGATATAATTCTTTCTGATGAGCAAACGTTTGCTGCTGCATTCTTAACTTATCTAAAGCCTCTTCAGTGCTTAAAGTCTTGACAGGTATATCCACGTAAATTTGTATACGCATCAACAACAGTAAAAATATACTGTAGTTCTTATGAGTTGAAGTCATAGGGCCTAAATGATCAATGTGATATGTTGACAGTGGCCTATCACCTTTGTCTATTGGGTGTAGGAACCCTTCTTTTCTACCTCTTTTGTGTGCCACGAGTATGCATTCAACGCAGTTATCAATGACTTTTCTTATTTTTCATTTAAATTTTCTATAAAATACTCCCTATTAATCAATTCCTCAGTTTTTAAAATTCCAAAGTGACCCTTTTCATGTTTTTCTAATAATTTCATTTGCATTCTCTTAGGTACAACTAATAATTTATCGTTATCTTTCATCTGTATAGTATCTCATTCTGTATTATAAAATCTTGTATTCTTCTTTGTCTAAAATCTTCTTAATTAGTTTTATGTGATCGTCTTCATTCTGTGCCTCTTATACGAGCTATGGTTTCGGTTAGTATTCTAAAATCAATGCACATTCTTTTGATCATCTTTCTTGTAGCTAGGACGATAGGGCTAGCGAAATCCGATTTGCTTTGTTTAATCACTTTTTCATCTAACCATTCTTCACTTGCGCATTGACAGCAGCCATCTCC
This sequence comes from Leucinodes orbonalis, assembly GCA_019425675.1. Taxonomy (NCBI): domain Eukaryota; kingdom Metazoa; phylum Arthropoda; class Insecta; order Lepidoptera; family Crambidae; genus Leucinodes; species Leucinodes orbonalis. Next base: position 384,398 of record PQWD01008209.1, read on the forward strand.
AAAGGTGATAAACGTCGAGGGTTCTGGTAAACTGGTCTTCATCGGGAGTATTATCTTAATCGATTTTACTTCTTTCTTCTTTCAAAAGGTTTATATTCTTACACATCTTCGCATTGTTTCTGTATATTTCGAAATCTCCAATATCATATCTTGTCCGTCTTCTTTATTCTCTGCCAGTAGTGTTAGATGCAATAATCTTTTCATGTAAATTACCTTCAGGAGTAAAGCGAACTTCAAAATCCTTTAGGATAGGATTGCCGATTAGTACAGTTACGGGCATTTCATTATCTTTGACAATATGAAATCTTATACTGTATAATAATCATCGATCTGTACTTTCACTGTGAACATTCCTTCTGTATAAACCTTGTCTCAGCAATTCCAGTTAACATGTTGAGTCCGTTTTAAGTTCTATAACTGTCTTTATCTTTGCAAAACTCAGTTTGACAATTAATTTACTACTTCCGGTATCAATGAGTGCATAAATTCTTCTCCATGAATGTTTATTCTTTTAGATAGTCTTCTCCAATCAGTCGTATTTTTATGTTCAATGTTTTTTTAAGCTGTGGACAATTATTTGACTTGTGTCCATATTCATTGCATTTAAAGCATTTTATTCCTTTAGTACAGGCCGGCAGCTGGTGTCTGAATCACCACAGTTAAAACATCTCTTCACACGTTCACGAGACATCTGATGCCTAGAGAATGATGGATGTTGTGAATGGAGTGGTTTACTTGACATCTTTTTTCTAAATTCACTGTAGATATCTAACTTCTTACGAAAATCTTTTACATCTGAAGCTCCGTATAAATAGCCTTATTAGGTTCTGTGTCACGAATGCCATCTATTATGTATTCAATTAAAGCTGCATCTTCTACTTTGCCATGGAGCTCTAATTCCTGCATTGTGAGGAAATATTGCTGAAAAGACTCGTCGCTCTTCATCTTTCGTGCGGCGAGCTTTTTATGCACGATTGCACTATTGAACTTTGGGCCAAATTCCTCCTTTAAGGCCTTTTTCAAGGTCGTATAGTCCTTTACCCTTCCGATCGATCGCAAGAATAGCTTTGCTGTTCCATCTAAAAGCCTTTTCGAATAAATCAGCATTTCGATCTGCGTCCATTTCATAATTTGGGCAGTGTCCTCCAATTCTTCAAAGAAAGAATCAATCGGGTAGGTGTCATCTCCAGTAAAGACTGTCATCGACTTTTCTAAATCTTTGAATGAGACATGCACCTCTAGTTCTTCTTCATCAGCACTATATTTCTCGTCTTTTTTCGGCGGCATTGTGATGCTGCTAATACTTCTTCTTTTTTTATCTTCTTATTATTTTTATCTTCTTATGTCTTCGTCGCAATTGCCGTACAAAACAGCGGTTTTACCAAACTCAGTTCATTTATCTTCATAAAAATTTCATACGGGTCAGCGCAGCGTCTGTAAAACAGTCTTAATGGCGGCGATGACTACGCGTCGGTGTTTTTACTTTCAGAACATCCAGCTTTACGAAAACAGCGGTATCCCGGACGAGCCCCCAAAAGTTGTAGTATTTGTTATTACTTTGAGATAAACGCTGCTTTTCCAAATCTCTCTTTAATATTTTTCACAAAAATATCTTACAATCAAATCAATTACTTCTTTTCAACAATCACACAAATCTGACACTGACTGTTCATAATCAATCAACTTTTTTTTCAATACTCAACAATAAATCCTTTTTTCTTAACATAATATCCGACATATATATATATATATATATATATATATATATAATATATAATATATATATTATATAATATATATTATATATTAATTATATATATATATATATAATATATATATATATATATATATATATATATATATATATATATATATATATATATATATATATATATATAAACCAACAAAGTTGGTTACCAAAGAAAAGGTTACAGTGAGCTACCCAAAAGACCTAACCTGCCTGCACATAGACATTTCCATACAAGTATTTTCGTCGCAACTGCGGCAGAGTGGTATAGTTTTTTTGTAGACAAAGTTACCAATTGTTAATTTTACCTGTCTTACGAGTCAGAGCAATCTTACATCACCGCTATGAAACAAACATTTAATGTTAGCGGTAAATAATTACATAATGTGAAAATGAAACATCGATATAATCTCTCTATCCTATTTCGTCATCTTTCCGATTAAATTTAAATACTGGTCTTGTCAATTTGTTATAGGTACTAGTATGAAGACATACTTCCACGTGTTGTATAGGTTCTATATGTCAAGTGTCGTTGACACACTACTTACTTTAATATTTCCAAAGAATATTAATTATATCGTCCTACCAAAATTGTTCTCTTAGCAATATTCGACATTGTTAAAAGACATATCACAATACTCTGCTCTTGGAATACGATTAAGTGACAATATATAACATTATTATGTAAATCTTGCACCAATTATGCTTTTCATTTATATATTTACATAGGTGAATAACCAAGAATTAAAATTTAGTACGGGTAACATAGGCGATGGTTAAAAAATACATAAAAATTTTATAAAATTTCGAGCAGTCAGAACTCTAAGAATCTATAGATAAAGATGTTTTTAGGACTATGGGTCGATTAACTTTGCGTCGATAGACAATTTCACCGAAATCATCATTAGTCAACCGTGAACCCGCCTCACATCATATTGATAACTTGATAATGATAACAACTTTCCTCTCATACTTTGACCGTCTTAGAACGGTCGAGACTAAGACAATCACTAATAAGTAATTTCCCTTTAAGAAGTAAAAAATAATAAAAGAAACTTAATGTTAAAGTACTAAGAATCTATTGATAATTCTAAAAAAAAACCGTCGCGTTGGGGGACCGCTTCTATATTTATTTCTTATCTACGATATTTTCCATAATATGGTTACCTCGTTAGGCTTTTACCCAAGACTTTTTGAAGCAATTTCATGAAAGTTTTTGAATTATTCTCTTAATTTTGTTTTTATGTTCTTCTCTGTTACTTAAATAGACTATTTGTATTTGAATTGTTAGTTTAAGAGCGGTCCCCCAACGCGAGGTTTTTTTTAATCATTATTAGATTCTTAGGTACTTTAACATTAAGTTTCTTTATTATTTTTTACTTTTTAAAGGGAAATTACTTAAGTTCTTGTGTCGAGGGTTTTTAAAATTTTAAATTTAATTTTTATTTCATACTTTTTATAGGTAGGTTAGGTTAAGTCATTCGGTTACTCTCCCCACTTTCACGCCTCACAACTTTTAAACGGCTCAACCGATTTTCATCAAACATGTCTAAGAACACTCGCACATAAGTCAGCTTTAATACAAAAAAAAAAAAATTGAAATCACTGCATGCGTTTGGGAGTTATGATGCCACAGACAGACAGACAGACACGTCATACTTATAACACCCCTCTTTTGCGTCGGGGGTTAAAAACGGATAAGTGTATACGTCATGCTCCCCAGCAACCTTATGACAGCTAATTTGTTTTTATTCATCCGACACGATGAGCCCAGTATGTACTTACTTAGTAGAGTTTTAACAAAATGTACTTTTGTAGATGACTTCGTACAATTATAAAATAATGTTTGGGGCTGCTGTAGAGCATCTCCCAGCAACCCATATTGAAAGGAAATACATTGCAAATACTGAGGATGTACGTAAATACTGCCGTTATTTATGAAAGTACTCGTACATACCTGTTGATCAAAGGGAGTACAATTATTTTTAACACCTTTATTTATTTTAAATTCAGTGCAATTACGAAAAATTAGCAATTCATGTAAATATTTTTTATCACTGCTGGCGAATTCCTTTCAAAATAGAGATAAAAAGGAAGAAGAAGGGTACACAAGGATAGAAAACCAGGTGTTCCATAATATATTATGCTCCAATATAGATAACCTCCATGTTCTACAAAAAGAAGTGAAATCCCACCAAAAGCATTCCGTAAAAACCATACAGCGTGGTCGTGGCTTAATGGTGTGGACTGCGGATTTGAATTATATGTACGTTATCCAAAGCTCTTACAGTGAGGAAAACATCGTGAGGACACCGGCACACGTCTGCTGAGAGACTCAAAGGTTTGCGTGAAGTCGTCCATCCGTACTGGGCCCGACTCTGGTCAGACGACTTAAGCCTATAAACCCGCGTACGGGTAGGCTCGTGCCATAATAAATAAATAAGTATGCGGTCAGTGGATATTTATTTATTTATATTTCCTTTTCTCTGTTTTTTAGGGTTGGCAAAGAAATTGTAGCTTCTTCGAAGTAAAAAGATTCATGAGTGGCGATTCACTAACTATCAGGTGAATCGTTTCCATGTTTGCCTACCAATAAAAATAAATAAAATTCATTTCACTTTAATCAAATAACTATTTTCAACAAACATACATTTAGGTATGTTCTATTGAAAAAATATCAACTATTCATTATAGAAAACGTAAATAGTTACCACTTAAAACACTTCGTTTGGATCACTGTTGCCTGTTCTCCTCTGAACATTTGCTGCTGCATGATTTTCACGTCAACTCTTTCAGTATAAATATGAGACTGATTTTCAGCATATTACCAAAACCAAGATGTCGAAACTAGTTATCGTACTTTGATCGCAGCCTTCGCCGTTACTGCATAAAATGGTAAATTATTTTTTGTGCTTCAATTAGTTTTCTGTTTTCTATAAGGTTACGGTTATCCATGCCTTGTGATGTGTTAGTTAGTTCGGGTTTATTTCATGTCAAATTTAGTGGATTTATAAACACTATACATGTTTATAGTAATATAAATGAGCACGAGATATGTTATCTGTTGATTATTTACTTTTCTACCGCAGAACAAATAAATTAATGCTTGACTTGACCGTGGGACGCCTTAAAGCGTCATTTAACATAGATTATCGATTGTGTCTGCTTTCCCTGGCAGTCAGTGCGTTAATAGACCTAATAGAGATAGAATTTTAATTGGTGATGATAACTATGTACGACTTTAAACTTGATATAAAGTTGTTGATCTTTTAGTTTTAAACTAAAATCCT
>PQWD01008210.1:0-12365 GCA_019425675.1 Leucinodes orbonalis
AATCATTATCACTTAATGCATATGACAAGACTGTGAGAATAAACATTTATATGTATCAATAGAAACTGTTTCTATTTTAGTAAGGCTTATGTTGTTTTCAATTCTTTTTTCTTTGTTAAAATTACCACATATATTTTTATCATCTCTTTTAGCACCAATTTTGAAAGAACACACGTAAAGCGTGATAATTTTTGAACATATTTATAGAACAATGGTTCTATTTTATATATTCAATATAAAGAATGCGAGGATATCATAATCTTTCGGATAACATCTAGAATTCAGGAGTTCATTTCATGTTTTGGATCTATTCAAATATTAATTTGAAGTATTTTAAAATAGACAAACTTGATAAAATAACGGTATTCAGAAAATTTAATACATGATAAGGCTTAATACCCAGCTTTCGACTGTGACAAGTGACAAGCCTGGTAAATGTTTGAACTGACCCACTTTACAATGACAGTGTCGACAATGTTATTTAAAGACCTTTATCAGTGTCAAATAAAAAAAAAGGAAAAAGTTTTTAATTTAATCCACCGAGAATCTGATGTCCGTTTGTCTATCAAAATTTGGTAAAAGTAAAAACTAAACGTATTTAAACCGAGGTTACTTAGACAGAGAATTGTAATATAAACAATACGAAGGTGATTAAGAAGAGTACAATATATTAGACTTTGTGAATATTTAAGACACCTAGTCCCACGGTTTACCAATCAGTCAGATGTTAAGCAGTATGTATGCATTCAATATGTATTTATGAAAAAAGTCACGATTTTAACAAAAATAGTTACCGGTTTAAATGAGTTAACTGTTATACTCAGATAAACATTAAACTAACTAGATGAACAAACACGACAAATTTCAACCAAAAAATGTCCGAGCCAGACGATACGTACAGTTATTGTTATATTTATAACATACAATTTTACAGTTAAGTTTTTTTTATGTTATACGTGAACAGGACGGTCTGGATACTCACCTGATGGTAAGTGATAAGCCAGACCATGACAGAGCGGCATTAAAGGAGACCAACAACTGATAGACAGTTATTATCTCCATCAATGCCGCACTGCCCATCATCCGAGACAACCGTAATTTCACTAGCTACAGTGCCCTCATCCCGAAACACAAAAGTGCATAACACTCCTATTTCAAGTGATGATATCTGGCACTGAGGTGGTACCTACCTAAACGACTCAGTATCGAGTCTACCAGCTAGTGAAGTGAAGTTTTGACCTATATGCGCCACTGAAAAGGTACATAAAATCAAAGAAGAACGAACACGCTACTATGTCATTATGTCAAGTGAACATGAATGAAAATTCTATCCAATCAAAGCGATGGGCAGAGTTTTGCCGCGGAGACTCTTTGAATGATATTGTGCAACTGTTTAGTTTATGGTTTTTCTAACTCTAATGGATAATGATTTAACCTCTCGGAGTCAACAACAGTGTCTCACTATGTTATTTAATGGTAGAGCAAGCTGCTGGTATATATCACTTGGTGAGTGCTTCTTTTCATTATATAGATATATAAACACAGTAAGAATTGAAACATGGTATAAAGTTTTAGTAACAAAATCGGGAACATTTCTATCTACGAAAATAGCTTTCAATAGTTAGTAGAAATGTAGTGATAGTTGTGTATTCCATAATAACTCTTTTATATATTATATACATTGCACTGAATAAGCAGATATTTTACTTTAACTTAAAGAAGATTAGACAGGAAATATTAATTAAAATAATTTATTAAAAATTCTAAATAAGGGGCAATACAAGGACATATTTCATTAACTGATGAAATGCAATATTAAGACTTTATTTTTTTCCGAGATCTTACTGGAAACTGAAGCGCGGCCTTATCGACTGATAATGAATAACTCGTATTTGTGTGTCAATGTCGTGACAAAAGGTTAGTAAACACAGCTTTGTTTCCTGCAGTTAATGTAGAAAATATGTTTAAGCATTATAAATACTTACATGATCGAAGACCTCTCGTGAATGCGTTGTCGTATTTCCTTTGAACTTGAGTCTTTTGACCCAAAAGCTTATGCGCTTGAACGGTAGCGTCTTGATCTTCCATTTTTGTTCTGAATAAATTAGTACTGTAAAGAAAAAAGACAAGAAGTGATTTATTTGGGATTGATACCTGAGAAAGGTTTTTAATAGATTTTCTGCGTAGATACCTCAATATCGTCTATTTCTCCTACTGCATTAGCTTTTCTTTACGTTTCGGACTGAAGGTAGCCGGTAAAATTACTGCATAGTGTGATTTGACATAATTATATTCATCAACAAGAAGCAATTTTGAAAGATAGAAAGAAATAAAGAAAAACATTTACTAATATTATGAATTGCAAAAAACTTAGTTTAATAACTTCATCGTTGAAAGTTGAATGACGCACAACAGACTATTTTATAAATCTATAGAGCATAAAAGAAAATAATATTCGTTCCAAACATAAAAAACACAGCACATTTGGAAGGTAGTACTTGACAAAAATATGATATATAATTTTTCCCACGCGTAATTACCGTTCTTATTTTATAGGTAGCTACGAAATTATTGGAAATCATTATGCGTCATTACCAGATATTGAAATGTATAGACATAATCGTATAATTGAGGACAATGATCTGGTTTTCCATCATTTGGGCATTTTTTTTATCTCTATTTGTAATAGTAAATTAAAAATGAATTAAAATAAATTCGGTCAAGGTAAGTCTGGCACGCTGACTGGAAGTTCAACCCAAAAAGTGCTAGAACCATGACAATTTAACCGTTTGAAGCTAAGCGAGAAAAACCAGAGAAAATCTATTTTTTATTTTCTTGACTAAATTAAGTGGGCTTCAAATCCTGTTTACACTACTAAGATAGTTAAAATTCCGTCAGTAAGATTCTAGACAAAAAATACTTCGATTTAGTGTGTTTGGATGGTATTAATAATACCTCGCAATAAATTCAGTTTGTACGGTATTCATAGTTTCGATACGTCAAAGTCAAAGTCAAAAACATTTATTTCAAATTAGGCTTACAAAAAGCACTTATGAACGTCAAAAAATATAATAAAAAAATAGATGAATAAACGATGATAACGAAATAGATAGATAAACGGCTCTTAATGCGAATACAAAGACAGGGTCAGGGTTGTAGTGAAAAAGTGTCAAATGTCCAGGAAGATATTAATTTCACTATTCTATTTACTTCACTACCTGGCTCAATTAAACTAAAAAATACTAAGTGGTCTAACGATGTAAAGATGTTCGTATTTACACTCATGTTTTCTTTATTACTTAGTTCCTTTATTTCCTTTATCGATATACTTTAATCCTATACTCGTGTCATATATGAGGAAATTATCGCATAATTATGTTCATTACTTACGAGTACTTATTGGCACCAACTAAAATATAAAACGATTGTCATTATTATCTCAAATGACCTCTCGCTATGAATAGTAGGCAATTCTTACTATAAAGTCGAGGGTAAATGTGACCGCTGTCCAGGATAACTTTGTTAAACTCTTATCATTATTGTGTAACAGAAATAGAATAGTATAATAATATCATCTGGGAAGGACCTATTAAAATGTACTCTGTTTTGATATCGAAATCTCTTATATTCCTTCAAAGCTTTGCTTTTAGTAGTTTACTTTGTTCCGAGGAAAATGTTAAAGGAGACAAAGGAAGGCAAAATACAGGGTACCGTTTGACAATGTTGTGATGTCACAAAAAAATTATTAAATTGGATGCATTCTGTTAAATAACAACTCAATTCAAATACGCTCTTTGATACTAAAACAACTTGTTACTCTAGGGTTAAGTTATAGTATATGTTTTAATGTTATTATTAGTATTTCCCAAAAAAACTTTCTCAGTCTATCAAAGGTCGCACAATTTCTTAACATCAGGTGAGATGGCGGCCAATTGTCTAATCGATTAATAATATCAAAAATAATATAGAGTTCACTTCTGTAAACGAGCCCTAACTGATATTTTCTCATCGAGCTCCTATTTTACTTAAAAGCCAGTGACTGGCGCCTGCTAGTGCGTTCACATGTTCTCCAGGCGCCAATGAATCGTTATGACTCATACTCAATGCTGTCACATAGGCGGAATTTAATACGCTATTCGGTTCCATAGATTATAATTATATTATCTGTGGTTCTGCTAACAAACCTCACGTAATGTTGAGATATTAATATAGTAGTTGCATAGTTTTAAGTATTCCTAAAGTTGTATAAATATTTGACTGAAAGTTTTGTCTATTTAAATATTTTGTGCATTTGCTGAAAATACAAGTTTATTGATAAAAAATAATGCATCTTCGAAATATGAAAACAATATCAAAATGTTTGTAACCTTAACATCCATATCGGATAAAACGAGGACACCTGCTCTTAATGTATCCTGCCGAAATGTGAACGAGGTTCTGGCGATCTGCCAATACATACTTACCCTGCGCGGAAGGTTAGTTTCCAAGGTTTGCCGCTGATGGTTTCAAAGCTTTCTTGGGAAATGATGGGAATAAGCACAGATCGCTCTTAGCCTATAATTATGTAATAGGTTTATTAAGTCACGGTACATTGTGAACTTACCGACTATCTCACTGTCCAGCCCGTTACACAGCTTTGCTAAAGCATCACCTACGATGCTACCTACTTTGTGTAGCGGTTGAAACGTCAGCTACTACACCAAGGGTTCCGGGTTCGATCCCCAGGCCTTACAAACATTTGTTTGCATGAACATGTCTGTTTGTAATAGTCTGGGTGTTTTCTATGTATAATACGTATGTATTGACAAAAAAATATATAAGTATGTTTATCAGTTGTTTAGTACCCTAACTATAAGCTCCTCACTTATATGGGGCTTGATGACGCTGTGTCAGTCAGTCATGTCAGTGGATATTTATCTATTTTAATAGCGTTTCCAAGCGTGTCTAAAATAGTTTTTTTGGGTGCATCTTTTATATTCACACTTAAAGTATAACTTTCCACCTCTCAAAACAAATAAAACATTCAACCTCTCCTGCTGAATAACGACCGAGAAAACCTACAATTTGTGCATCCTGCTGAAACAGTAGCAAGGCTCTGGCGGCCCTCTTCAAGTCTTTAAAAATATAAATTGCACTCATTGTACCAGCTCACTGTCTTAAGGACAGAAAGTCCTTAACCGCGAGTCATTGTTTTAGGATAATTACTACTAAAAGATACTTAGCCAGGCTTATTCCATAAAACTGCAATACATTTAGTGTTCATTATTTAAGCAGTCAAAGTTACGTGTTAACCTCGTAAATAGATTACGGGGGTCATTGAACTTACATCAACGTTATCAATTCTCACGCTGAATGTTTTTTCACTTACTATTATATAACTTTTTTTTCTTTAATAATTTTGATTTCTTAAGTGTTTAGTTAAGCTTTTTCTGAGATTAATGTGACTATGAATCTGTAAAATCAAAATAAAAACAAGGAGATGTAAAATCAAAATAAAAATTATATGAATAAATTAATAAAAAAAAAACCAGAACGATCTTTAAATATACTTAATTTCAGTGTTATCGATAACCGTGTATCTTTGATGACAAGCATGTAAACAATGTAATCATAACATATCTCTACCAATGACNGTAACTTAACATCCACTGTCCGAAAAAACGGACACCTGCTCTTAATGCATGTTCTGCCGAAAATGCGAACGAGGTTCTGGCGATCTGCCATACATTACTTACCCTGCGAAAGGTTAGTTTCCAAGAACGGTAAAGTTGTAATAATCCCAAAACTTAACACTGAAATAATCAATTGCAATGTTGGTATTTAATGTTATAGGTCATATTTACGTTAAATGGTGCATATATTACAAAAATCACTGAACTTATGACAATGTTGTCAAATAATACGCAAGCAGACAACGCAAGAAATAAGTTTAACAAAAAGCTACTACTTTCATTTGTTTAGTGTATATGATATTATATGCATCTGAGAAGTTATTTTTGATTTAAATAAGGAAAGAAAGATTTTTATTATATCTCTATTGGCCGCTGATGGTTTCAAAGCTTCTTGGGAAATAATGGGAATAAGCACAGATCGCTCTTAGCCTATAATTATGTAATAGGTTTATTAAGTCACGGTACATTGTGAACTTACCGACTATCTCACTGTCCAGCCCGTTACACAGCTTTGCTAAAGCATCACCTACGATGCTACCTACTTTGTGTAGCGGTTGAAACGTCAGCTACTACACCAAGGGTTCCGGGTTCGATCCCCAGGCCTTACAAACATTTGTTTGCATGAACATGTCTGTTTGTAATAGTCTGGGTGTTTTCTATGTATAATACGTATGTATTGACAAAAAAAATATATAAGTATGTTTATCAGTTGTTTAGTACCCTAACTATAAGCTCCTCACTTATATGGGGCTTGATGACGTGTGTGAATGTCAGTGGATATTTATCTTTAATAGCTTTCCAAGCGTGTCTAAAATAGTTTTTTGGGTGCATCTTTATTTCACACTTAAAGTATAATCAAAACAAATAAAACATTCAACCTCTCCTGCTGAATAACGACCGAGAAAACCTACAATTTGTGCATCCTGCTGAAACAGTAGCAAGGCTCTGGCGGCCCCCTTCAAGTCTTTAAAAATATAAATTGCACTCATTGTACCAGCTCACTGTCTTAAGGACAGAAAGTCCTTAACCGCGAGTCATTGTTTTAGGATAATTACTACTAAAAGATACTTAGCCAGGCTTATTCCATAAAACTGCAATACATTTAGTGTTCATTATTTAAGCAGTCAAAGTTACGTGTTAACCTCGTAAATAGATTACGGGGGTCATTGAACTTACATCAACGTTATCAATTCTCACGCTGAATGTTTTTCACTTACTATTATATAACTTTTTTTTCTTTATTAATTTTGATTTCTTAAGTGTTTAGTTAAGCTTTTTCTGAGATGTGACTATGAATCTGTAAAATCAAAATAAAAACAAGGAGATGTTTATATGAATAAATTAATAAAAAAAAAAAAACCAGAACGATCTTTAAATATACTTAATTTCAGTGTTATCGATAACCGTGTATCTTTGATGACAAGCATGTAAACAATGTAATCATAACATATCTCTACCAATGACAACTAATTAAATGCACATTTTTTTAAGATATGCGGCACTTTTGCCATTTGAAATTAAAGTACTCCTCAGATTGGTAGGAACGTATTATTTTTTTCAATTACTTACCTAAATTCGGGGAAGGAGGATAAAAAATCGAAGCCTATTATAATTTCATAATGCCAATAGATTATCTAATAGTTGTACATACGAGTCCACAATATGTATTAAACTAGTAGTAGTAGAGATATCGTATATCTTATCGTACTGGTATAACATTTATATTAGTAATCGATTCATATTTATACCTGCATCGATTACTTATAAGTAATTGCTCGTAGGTATATTAACCCTTTGAACGCTAAAGACACCTAAAGACGTTAGAAACATTAGAATTTCTATTGTGTCAGGATTCCTGGCAATCAAAAGGTTAAATAGAAAGTCTTGAATGATATTTGTACTAAGTTTTAAAAATATTAAATCAATGGGAAAATATATACCTTTATTATTTACGGTGTCCGATCTGACGGAACGATTTTCGTGTGGCTTCCACGGATCGAAAAAAGAAGCGTACGGCCTACGCTTCTTTGGTAAAGTAGTTAAATCTTTTATTAGAATGTTTAAATGTTTTCAAGATGGTACCAAGAAATATTGTAGAGTTAGATAAAAAACACCTTTCTAAAAAAGGGTACTACACTATTGACGAATACTTATGTGATAAAAATCCATGGTCTTAAACTTCTACGCTGTTTCAGTGTTTTTAAATTATTTGTATAGAAAAAATATTTTAATAAAGGCTACTGTTGAAATTTCTTGGAGTTTCTTTTTCAACAGACCCACACCATATTCCATTTTCTGTATTAAACGAGTGAAGCGCTTTTTTTCCAGGTATCATTAATTTGAATGCTTTATTTTTGTATTTCAAATTTTATTGTATTATTTTATGTATTTTATTGACGTTCGTAAGTGCTTTTTGTGTGGCTAATTTGAATAAAATTATTTTAACTTGACTTTGGGATGAATTGATGTTCTGATTAATAAGGACAATTAAGGACGCCTAAGATCAACCGTAGACATATTGAGGTGGAATGGTGATAATGATGAAATTAATTTTAAGTATTACTCTACGAATATATTGCTTAGTTTATAAAAATATTTATGTATTTATTGTAATCATATATAACATTACATAAATTCAATGCGTTCATGTATTAAAATAAGATAACATCTTTTCCTCAAAATGTATGAATATAAAAAGCGTAGGGTTTTATGCTGTTCTTAAACCAAACAAGATTTATATCTGTATTCATTTCGATGAATAGACAAATAGATTGACTTTTCGTCTTACTCTAACTTAGAAGACAGATTCATATTTTCTGGGCAAGCTCGCTCCATCTTAGAGCACATCTCTTCCACTAGCCCATCATGAATAAAAATTACTATAGATAAACCTTAATCAACCTACCGAAAAACTGAGCGCTTCATGATGATTCCGAATTTTGAGTGCAATTCAAGTTTTGGATTCATCAACCAATGCTAGCCGCTATATTGTCATCGATTTCTAAATTTGGGACAAAGTTTTTATAATTTTTGAGGGTTTTGTGTTAAGTATTTACTTCTTTTAATTAAGTTAGCATATTAATTTGAACTAATTCTAAAACAAACCTGCAAAATTTTATTGGCACTATTTTCTGATACGATATCATAATAATGGTCTATCTTAAACAGAACCACTTAACGACTTTTTATTTCGAATCTTGAACTTATCCACCTATTTTTTTTAATATATTAAAATAAAAGCAATATTTGCATACAAACATCTGGCATAAATGAATGAGAGCCGTAAAGCGTGAATTATTGGTAAAACAACCACATGGTGATATGAAACCGGGTCAATATCACGTAAACAGTTTATTTGTTCAAATATATAACAAACCGGAATAAAATTGCGGACCATTTTACATTTTTTTTATATAGGTATGTGTTCTTTGCTGCATAAATAATTTTAATTTTGAGTAAAATATTCAGAAGTTTTCTGATTATTTTAAATAAAAAAACATATGAAGGAAAATATATTTTTCACGATTAATTCTAAAACATTTTTTTTTCAACTGGAGATAAATGTAATATATTATCGATAATTTAACACTGCAATTTTTTTCATAAATAAGTAAAAATACAATAATATTTACCTCGTTATAAAAATATTAAGTAAACGTACTATGTATCACAAAAGTTGCTTCACTTTTGACACAGTTAACCTACATTATACACAATGAACACTTCACACTTGGCTGCCTTGTGTGTTACCCGCCTTTATCGCGTGTATTTTATCGAGCTATTTGTGCGCGTGCGCCACGTACAACGGTATAGCGAATATTGTCATTCTAAGCTGCGTATGCCCACGCTTGCAGTCCGAAAACCATGAGCCGGTCGGCCTTGGAATGTGTTCGTTTTAACCATTTACGTAGTGGATATGCCGCGTGGATATCATCGCGTTAATCCTAAGTTATTTTTAAGCCGGCATTTCGTTGGCGTTCTTTAACCTTAGTGACTTTTAACGGCAAGTTCGATAACTTTTTTGAGCTTTTGAGATTTAAAACGCTATTGAGATTAATCAATACTTGTATATACCAAATAATTTTTATACTTTTCTTAACAGCCTATGTCGGTCCAACGCTGCACAGGCCTACTTCACGATATTGAATTGTACCTTTATAATTCCATGTTAGAAAGGTGGATACTAACTCCAGTCTTTTACATGGAGTAAACAAGCAAGAGAGATGATGAGTCGATGTAAAGTGTTCACCAAAAGAGCCCCCGGTGCATTCATTGCGTTTCAGGAATGAGGTAGCAATTGGTACGCTATTTTATAAAAGTTCCCTAATTTGCCGTTACTACAACACGTGTATTTAGTTTTTATAAGATATTTGAATTAAATGAGTGCGTAAATAAAATGCAAGATGTTTCATCCTAGAGCTAAGCTACTATAATTACAGATAACTAAATTAGTTTATTATGATATTAATGTATCTTACATACACTGTTTGATATAATAAACTGAACTACAGTTACATTCAGGTTATTACTGAAGCTTGGTAGAGAAAAAGCATGCAAAATGGAGCAAAATGTAGGTATATTGCATCTTTAAGAACCGTTTATCCTTTCCTTAATGCAGATCTAACCCAAGTATTTTTTGTAAGGTAGGTCTCTACCAATCAATCGTAAAGATTGAAAAACCCAAAATAAAAATAAAATGTTTTTAATGTCATACTAAGTTAAAAACGTCTAATGAAACAATAATGCACTGTCTAGTTGAAGTAGATATTATCTTTTAAATTTCCACCCGGTAGACGAATCAAAACTACTAGGATTTTTGTTGGAATATAACATTGATCCGATCCTCACAAGTTCAGTTCATCATGATACTTTATGGAAATGTAAATGCATTTGTATGCTAACTCCACGAATAGAATGTTGAGCAATCACTTGACAGTGTTTGTGTCCCGATTCATTTAATTGACTGCAATCATTCTTTGAGTATATTGGTGCTGGTCAGTATCAATGATTTATACCTATTAACAAACTGGTACTTATAAATATTTTAGAACTGGCATAACAATTTAAATAATTTATGGTTATATTTTAATGTATTATTATTAATTAATATACATAGCCCCTCTATCAACTGTTTGTTCTCTTCTTTTTTAGTAGTTTGTCTGAAGATCCCGCTATTGAGTGATAAGACCGCCTGATTTCAGTCATTTCCATAATAAACGTTAGAGGCTAAGTAAGCCTCTCTAAGTTTCTTCCAAATAAAATATAGTCAACGTTTTAATAATAGCATTGATATATAAACAATTTATTTTAATTTTGTACAAAAAAAATCCTTGAATTAGTCTGGACATTACAGTTTTTGATCCCTGTAGTCCGGTTACTTTTTATTTTTTATCGTCATATATTTTTAACTAGCGATCAGATCGGCAAGCTGAACCCGTATTATATATAACTAAACAAAGTTTTGGAGTATACGTCGCTCTTCCAGACTGGAGAATATGAAAATTCAGCACGCTTTTCATAGGTGTCAAGTTATCTCTTCATTTTTAAATAGATGTCAACAAAGTTTTTTTATTAAAAGTGAAAAATATTGTATCTTGTTGATATTATTGAACGAACGAACCTTTGAAGTATTTTTATTTGACATTCAATAAAACTTATATTATTAAAACAAACTTTATAAAATTGTGTAAACTAACTGAGCTATTTTAAAAGTCTTGTTTGGCATAAAAATACAAGATAAATCACTTACGCAATCCAATAATAAAAAATTAAATCAAAGTTGAACATTAAATTTGTCTTATCTACGTTTCATTAGCTACGTTATGTCCGAGTGAACTTGACACCTAAGTTTATTGCTACCGCGATAAGTAGGCTGGTACATCACACAAGTTTCCATTTAAGGTCAGCATTGGGCGCCGACGGGAAAGGTTGTAAGAATGTTCAAGTATTGTTGTTTAAGTATTACATATTAATTTTTATTTTCGTATGACCTAGAGTTGGATTGGGAACACGACAATTTAGTAATCTTGTTTATTGCTTACACGTGTAATGGAATCCTATAATTCCCTTTGATTTTTTTTTTGAGGATCAATGTAGCTAACATGTTGAGTGATGGGCTGTTACATTGAGCGTTCCGGATTCGATCCCCCGCAGTAAACAACCTGTGTGCACTTAAGCATATCAATTTGTATTGGTCTGGCTCATTCTATATATTTAATGTGCATTTACAGTGACCTTAAATATATTTTTTTAAATGTTATATTGTAAAACGATCAGAATGCTTACCTGATGGTAAGTGATACGCCTGACCATGACCGAGTGACATTGAAGAAGACAACAACTGATATACGGTTATAATACAATTCTCCGTCAATGCCGCACTGCGCCCGACACCAGAGACAAGAGATGCTACACCTCTCTTAATTCCATCTTATCTAATAAAATTACTAGACAAAGATGGAATTAAGGTTTTGGGGGTCGATGTTACTCTCGCGTCCGTAGGTTTACCCCTGACCCTACACGTGACCCTTGGTGGTGCCTAACGGTGACACACTTATTCTTGGTAGAGTCATGCAAAGGTTTTTTTAAAACCATTGCACGTTTGGGCTTACTCGACCGGATTATTACCACGACCTCACAGAAATACAGCGTGAAGTAGTATTCTTAATATGCTTCACTGCGTGTCTTTGAGTT
>PQWD01008210.1:15570-28777 GCA_019425675.1 Leucinodes orbonalis
CGCAATAATATTTCTTTTTCTTCCTTTCACTGGTCGATGGCAAAGATAGGCTCTTCTTCTTAATGAGAGATTATTCGATTTCGTAATGAAAATAATAGCAAAGGACCACCTTAAAAATATAGACAAGGACGACTTATGATAGTAAAGGTGTAGAACTACCAGAGATCGATCTGTTAGAAGTCGTCAAAGAAGGCTAAAGCCTTCTACTGATCCCTGGTATTTTTTGCTATGATGATTTGTAGGCTACTCCAACTTCGTAACATAAAACGCTAAATTCTCAGAATGTACTAAAATTATGATAACCTAGACCTCTAAGCTGTTATCAGTGACGTCATATAAACTTGACCGCTATGAGGTCAAAAATTAAATTATTTGGCTTTTTATTTTATTTTTTATTTATATGTCATTCTCGTACAGATAAGGTTGTTTTACTATCCGTTAAGCTATTCAACTCAAAAATACTAGTAAATCATAATTTTATAAACTAAAGAAATCCATAGGACCTAATTTCTGTAATAATACTATTTGTTCAGTTTACAATCACAAGTGAAAAAGGTAAACGTCTAAAATAAATAATCATTATTAAAATGAGACATCTCATGATAACACAAACCTCATTTAGTATTCCGCCCGAGACGCGTAATATCAATCAATCAGTTAAGGCCAGACGCATTATGTACCAAGAAAAATAAAATAGGACGACTGTCTCATAACAAGGGCCTTATCTGTATGAAGGAAAAGCGATAAAATGATTGATGGCTTAGAGACTGCCGGCAAACAGTGTTCACCTTACAAATTACTGCTAAAATAGAACGCAACATGATACGCAATCAGAATCAAAGCCAAGACAATCCGAATTTATTACTTGTTCAATGCCTAACATTGAAGTGCATATTAATTGAGTATACAGGGCATTTAATGTGTACTGTAAAATTACAGTACGGTCAGCACGCTCACCTGATGGTAAGTGACACGCCTGACCATGACAGAGAGGCATTGAAGGCAACTAACGTTATAGTTATTATTCTCCATCAGTGCCGCACTGCGCCCGACACCCGATCCAACAGATGTTAGGTCTCTTATACCCAGTAATTTTAGTAGCTACAGTGCTCTCATCCCGAAATGCAGAAGTGCAAAACACTTCTGTTTCACGAGACGATAACTGGCACTGCGGAGCGCCGCAACAGTATGTACCAACCTACCTAGACGACTCAGCACCGAGTCTACTACCTAATAACTAGTAACTTCTATAGACATAACGCTCACTGGTGGGATATATTATATAAAGCCCAACCATAAACCTCCTTGTTTAGACATTTCGTATAGATTCCTTCCAGGATAGTCCATTACGTAATAGCTTTCCGCTTACTAAATTTTCAAATATTTTTCAAAATGATGTACTGCGTGTAGGTTAGGTTGGTCTATGGTCCAAAATGAAAATGGTTGGAACTCTAATATCCTGAAAGAATTGTAATTCAAATAATGTTGCTTACGTAGTTGCTGATCGTAGTAATCAATTATTAAATTATTACTAATTAATTACTACTTTAGGTCAGCAATAAACTTATTGGCCATGTAATTGAATTTGTTTTTTTAAAAAAACAACATCTAAATAATAAACAAGCAAACAATTTATTTTTGACACCTTCATACATCTTATAATTTTTATATAATGAAATATAAAGAAAAGATAGTTTTTATGATGAAGATTCATAGTAGGGAGTCGTTTTAGTAATTTGGAACAGGAAAGATCTAAAAAAAATGTGTAAGTATTTATATGAACATAAATTGTTATTAATTAAAACTTTGAAAAGCCCGGAGGAAAAACTAATTGATATTTCCTACGAGAGTACCTACATAAAATTAAGGAAAAATTAATACATAAGCTCCAAAAGGGGAATTTACTCAGTATTTGCTTTTAGCGTGCCAGAACGCTGTTTTAGTGAAAAGCCCTAGATAGCAATGAGTATCATAGATTAGAATATTAAATTTTTATGGTAATATAATTTACAGTAGTATACGTATAATTTATAGAAGAATGCGTACGTTAATGATCAGCATAGATCTTTAAGGAACCTAAACCAATTTCATCTTGTAGTGTTAGAATATAAGTTTTGATTGTAGTAGTTTGCTCCCTGTGTGTGTGTGTGTTCTTTCCTTTCAATCTTCTCGTGGTTAATTCTGCGAAATAGCGAATGAAGTTTAAAAGCTCTTAAAAAATAAGATCATTGGGGAAACCTTCTTATGTATCATGTTCAACAGCAGAGTTAATGCTGTAAATGTTACATTATTACGTATGAAAAACTAGAATATTTAAAACATGTTTCAACTTTTTAGTTACCTGAATGAACCGCTGTCATATTCAAACTATAAAAAGCATTTTGTCTTAAATGAGATTTCAAAGAAACCTTAATATTGAGTTTTGTGACATAGAAGCTTAGTAACAGAAAAATATTTCAAAATTTAGTTAGCTAAATATTATTATTTTATAATATGCACAATGCAAATGTGTCACATAAAAAAACCCTTTGGACAGATCCTTGAATAGCGTCAGCTGTCAGCAAAATATAATTAGAATTGGAATTTGAAATTTTTCACAAATTGGAGTTCCCTTTTAGGCATAGAAGCATTGTGTTGGTGACTAAACAAAAACACTTCCATTGACACGACCATTCCTAATTAACGGATGCTTTTAATAACCAAGGCCATATGTTAGCTTAAACTAGTCAAATTGAGTCCCAACACTACTTGAGCGTTTATTTTCTGAAGTCAAGGTCTAATACATTACGTCCTACAACCGTATAATTAACAAGCGTTTCCCATAGATCTATGGCTTAGTGCCTATGATGTCATCCGTTGGAATATTTGCTGGAGCAAACTAATTCGGTGTCCTTGGCAAAGCAATTGTTAATTAAAATAGTTTGCCGAAATGTTTTCTGTTCGCATCTAAAGGGCCCTTTCCGTTAGCTACAATTTGGTTAACGCGGACAATGATTAAAAAGGAACTGCCTAGTTAAAAATTGGCAAACATGACCGGATAATGATGGTGAACTATGAAACGTTTCCAAAAATTCACACATGAAGGTTTTTTTTTAGTAGAAATACATACACTCTTCACACAAAAATAGTCCTGAAATAGTTGCAACGTTATGTCAAATTTCACATATAGTCCTCAAGAGGTTCCCGAGATATTTAGGTACTTAGCTAAGGATTAAGGCTAGAACATTTGGAAATTTAAAATTTCTCCGAAACGACTACGATTTTCGCTTTTAAGTAAATACCAAAAAATAGTCTTGAAATTGTCGTCGAAAGTGAAAATAAATTCAATGGACGTAAAGTCGTACCTACACAATATTTTACTACATTTGATAATATTTGAAATATTTTAATATATTATTTATTATAATGGTTAACTATGGTACATCGTACCAAAAACACACAGGGCAGTTTCTGGTCGCAAGCTAACTTGTTTACGCTCTAAATTTAAGGAATTTTTCAAATATTATCCATACCCAAAAAGCAATAATATGCTATTGTAAAAATACTTTGTACATATAACGTTTATGAACTGCAGAATATTAATTTGAATTCAGGATTTACGCAAATTACCATTTAAGGTAATTATAATTTTCGTTTCGATGATTCTTTAAGTATCAATAAATGACCAGCCCAATGCAATATTAACGAGTATGTTATACAAATTATTGTAACTTGCTTGAGTAGACTTGGTTCCTGTTTCAGCCCTTGTTTACCATATTAATGATCACTAACATATACCGTAGGGCTAAGCGGAAATCACTTCCAACCATTTGCCATGATTCTAAGAAACGTTTTCCAAATTCATTAATTTATATTTAATAATAACAGCAATTATATTTTAGCGCTTTTCTAGGCAGTGGTAGATACATTCTTATCATAATTTGGTCCTCATTCGTTCATAAAAGAGAGAAAAACCAATGACTATTTTGAAAATATTACGCACATTAATTAGTAAATAACGCTGTTATTACTGTACTCCATAAATAACGAAGTAAACTTTGACACGGAATAGATTATTTAGGTCGTTATTATAAACAGTAATAATTACAATACATATTTAACATATGGTAACTGTTAGTTAAAGAAAACTGTTACAAAAATGTTAACATTATAATTATTTACAATTACTATTTTATAATACCATACAAAAGAATATTACATTATTTGTTTATCAAATTCCGTACAAAAACGAGTGTGCAAACACGTTGCTTAATTTCGTAATTAAATCTACATTAATAAAGTTTTTTTTTACTTTTACATGAACAAGTAAAATATTGCAGTGCTTAAAGCGCCCACTTCACATCATTCTGGTATTGGCGTCTGATTTAATTTGATACTATATATTTACGAATTAAAATTTGGAGTCTGTATACTTTATTTAAATAAGTATCAAAAGTGCGACCGTACCTAAACGATATTGAATATATGATTTCGCTAAAGGGTGGTATAACAATAACTTAACTTAAATGGTATTTTGTTTTTAATAACTGAAATATCAGCTGAAAATAGTTTCAATTTTAAAAAGGCATAGTCGATGTGTAGTCAATGTGTGCGACAAATAAGTCTGGTTATCGACGGTGTTTTAAGAGGACAATTGCAAATGTATTGAGAGTGTAGGCAATTATGATTATGTACAACTATGCATATCGGCATATATTATATTTATACAGTGCCATTTTCCTCGCAATGTTTTACTTCACCGTTCTATAATTTTATCCGTCTGATAATCGTTTATATAATTTGCAAAAATTCGAAAACGCTTTTGTACGTGGCGAAATTAGAACCTGTACCCCAAGATCGGAAGGCAGTAATATACAATAATGAGCCACTGACGCAATACGTCCTTAGCAATTATGTAAATGCATGCAAATATTGATGCTATTCGGTGACCGCACTCGGAGCCCTAAGTTTCAACTACATCACCGAATACTCACTCAACTATTAAACCATATAATTATCTAGAAATAATTTAACTGAAGCAAAATTAATGTAACAATGGAGCTATTTTACATCTACACCAGTAGCCTTACGAACTTACAGCGGAACAAGTGGATAATGTATTAATATATTTCATTATCCAATGATAGATCTAAGGTTATTGAATCAGCTGATTGATTAACTCATTATTCAGACGATCAATAATGTAGGCAGCTCTTGATTTACATAATTATGTTTAGTATCAAACACAAGGCTAGACAATGTTTAGTATTCTTTACGCACGAGTTAGGTTCTACCGGGAGATGACATAAATAGACTCCTTTACATAGAGTGACAACACAATTTTTGTGTACAATAACTATTTTTTATTTTAAAATTCTACAGACTATCTTTCAATATTTATGGTAATTTCAATAAATATGATCGCAAATAAGTTTTCATTTTACTTTTAATGCATATTGTCTATTTAAATTATTTCAATTGATTACCTAAGTTACATTTATAACAGTTTTATGTGTACAAGTTTTCATTTGAAATAAAATTCGAAGCAATGTTTCATTTATATTTTTTTTTGACATTTAAGAAAGAAAATGATGTACTGGCCTTTTTCAAACACATGTTTTAAAGCACAAAAATATTTCACATTTAAACTATTATAAGTACAAAATATTCGTTACTAGTAAATAATATAAAACAAAAGTAATGGTGCATTATTAAGAAGACCCTAAACTATCTATTTGACTCATAAATTACATACTACGGTGGTAGTGAAAAAGGCACAAAGTTCCCTGCCTCAATGTATGCTGTGAATGTATGAAGTATGTAGCATCTGATAACATTCTAGTGATTTTCACTTACATTTAAAAGAGCGTACACACTTTTAAAGGGCCGGCAACGCATTTGCTGGGACCTGATGTCTTGCAAATGTTCATGGGCGGCGTGTCACTTACCATCAGGTGAACCGTATGCTCGTTTGCCTCCTGTTCGATAAAAAAAAAAAAAAATTTCGCAAGCAAGTATCCTGTGCAAAAAAATATATATTAAATTAAAATTGTATCTTATACACATTATGAACACTTACATATTTATATTAAATTTGCCCCTGTGACTATTTCCGTATAATGTGTTTGTGAACCTTAATAGTTTAATTCCATCAGGCGTCTTCTTCTTACTAATTTCGAAGTATATAATCTTTAGCTTTCTAATTCGCTTAAATTAATTAAACACATTTTACGGATTAAATCCCGTGTTTATAAAAACAGTCGTCGATGGATAGTAGGTAAACGATGTTAAAAAGATATGAAATAAGATAGAATCTCCTTTCTTCTTCTTTACTGTAGCATCTAAACTACATATTTTACACTTAGGTAATTCACATCTGACTACCAACATTTGAGTTTATTTTGATCCTAAGCAAATATTTTTATTATTCATCTCTATCGTTATATCTATATATATCGTTATATAGTTTTACAGTAATCTGTAATGCATACTGTGATGTGAAGCCAAAATTATTTTATCGACTTCTTCATGAAATGAGCTATATCTAAATCATAAGTCTTTTAGATAGTTTACGTAATAGAATAGATATAAAAATTGACATTTTGATAGAGAAAGATCAAAAATCAATGTGTTATCACACCAAGTATAAGAAACAAGCTAAGGCTGACGCATTTTTATTTATCCAGTGTAGTATAAAATTTGGATTTATAAAAAAGAGCACTAAAGCGTTTTATTGAATATCTAGACAGAAGACTCATCACCTGCTGGCAACAAGAATCAGACTTTATCTTTTTGGATTTTTTTAGAATATTTACACTTTATTGAAATAAATAACCCTACGTGATTATGTAAGCCAAATTAAGGCAGTTTTATTTTCAATAACAAAAATATGATTCCTCATAAATTGAGTCCGATATCGAGCTAATGTGTATAAGTATTAATAATTATTTCTTAAAGATAATAAAGTTGTCGTGCGAATCTCAATCTCATATACATCCCGCCATAACCATGGTTTTGGTGAAACAGTTAGAACTAGTAGACACCGACACTGTAAAAATCGACCTTATGGGTCGATTTATTGTAATCACAAGTGTGTTTACAGTTTCCATCTACCATATTGTTAACTGTATGCTTTACTACTAAATCATTTTATTTTAAAAATCAAAACATAATTTTAAGCACACCCTTAGCTGGAACGGAATTGTTACGAGATGATGATGTGCCAGACAAGTACATTATTCTCTAACTTTTATTCTTAAGTTGGGAAGTTATAACATTATTTCACATTTCCGTCAGATAAAGCTCGCGCACATCAATCTAAATTTGTAAAGTTCGTGAGTTTGATAGATATCTTTAGACTGATTTAGTAAATTACGAGCGATAATAAAATTAACAGTTTTAAAACAATAGGTACTTTTCACCGAGATTAACAACAATAATTAGCTATGGTCTACCACAAAAAAATAGTAGCTGACGTTACAACCATTTCAACAAATGGGTTGCCATTCATAAGTTCATTGCACTATGCAATCAGCGAAGTAATTACACAGCTAAGTCTACTCTAAGACTCATAGTACGTCGCAGAGTTGCGCGATCGTTTGGAACGCAGTCAGAAACAATGTAGCTCTATTTACAGACGTATTAGAGATACGATATAATGTTCTACGATATCAAATTTAAGATTTAGTAGGAGGCATTATTTTTGCTATATCATATTTATTATGTATTTTGACATATATCACAGTCTTCTGCTAAATATATGTCTTCATCATTTGAAACAGACCTTATTGTAGAGTATATTTTACGTTAGTCTTCGAAAGTTGTTCGTCCATCGGGTCGAATAGTGTCCAAGACTACGCTTACAAAGAAGAGGTATCCACTACAAAACTTGTTTATACCAACGACAATTGGTCCTGCAACATACGGGACTGATTCACTATAAGTTGGTGTACGAGTATGTATGATTATTGACCATAATTATCTCTCCCTAGTTTTTTCTGAGGTCACGGACTAAGTTGGTACTAGGATGCCACCGCCTATGAACGAAAGCAGTTACCACTTTTTTATGTCATAAATGAACGAGACGGTCAATGCGCTCACCTGATGGTAAGTGATACGCCTGACCATAACAGATGCAATGTTAAAGAAAATTAATAACAATAGATACAATAATATGCATGTATTAATAAACTATATGATTCACCGTTGCTTAGAACCTCTAAGACAGGCTAATGCTTAATTTGGTACAAGATGGCACTTTCTTCACCGTAAAAGCGTCGGATAACATACAATAAATTTGAAATAACATTGGTACATGGCGGGACTTGAACCTGCGCCGTCACGGTCGGAGGGCAACAGTCCACGACATTGAGCCACCGACGCTCTTGTTTGTTACCTCAGTTTGTTTTATTTAATAAAAAAAAATCCCAATTAAAACTAGCAGTGAAAAACATGAACAGGTAATCATTAATCTATATTTATTTATTATAATAAATTATTTTATCAAACATTCTTGTAAATATATTTATCACATTGTACTAGGACCAGCATAGTCAAAATTATGTACACTGTTTTTGTTTAGAAATATTATGTTTATAGTACCTAAGCATCACGAATGAATGAATATAAACTCCCTTCTGTTAATGTCGAGAGAAAGCGTCCATCATATTTTTTTTAGTAATAATTGTGGCTACTTCACAACAGACAAGGGCTTATGGTAATGTTTGTAATCTCACTATTGTTTAAGCATAAACAGCCCTGTCATAAATATTGAAAACTAAAAAAATATTACATATGAAGTATAAGGTAAGTTTTTCAATGGCTAGTATATCAATAACAATAGTAATTTTATCATGTCGCTACATTACTTTTTCATAATTTCTGTTCCAATAGTTATAAAAAAAATATATGAAAATATTGAATAGTACATTTTGTTTCGAAATTTCATAATTATTTTGGATTTTAATTTTAAGACAGCAATAAAATTTTGTTACGTAATCATCGTTGATATGAAATTTGTAGATACGACTTAGTTTTGATAAACTCGTAAAGTAGATATTATAATTTAAGTTTAACGTAAAATTAAATAACTTATTAAAACCCTATTAGAATAATAGTTTCTATTGGTAAATATGAAATGGCACTTAAACCGAACCAACTAGCAATTAGAAACTGTTAATTATTTATGTTTAATATTTGATGATGTACGATATAATTGCATTTATTTATGATAATGGCCATTATTTTTTTAATAAAGTTTATTAAAAGTCATATTAAACGTTTTTAAATACAATTTTATCACATTAAATGCTTATACTTTCATTCTTCTAATAATCGTACCATACAAGTATCTTAAAAACTAATAATATAACACAAGTGACTATTTGACTAAATTCGGATATATTTAAAAGGAATGGTAAATAACAATCCTTTTAAACTGTCGGAATGAAATACAATTGTATTCCTGAACCAGTTAATAAAATAAGTTTAATTAAAAAAAGGGATGAACAAGTTTTACAAAACAGACACGCAATTCTAATTTGTTCCTCGGATTCAATTGTAATACTTTCCGTAAATATCTAAGACTACATATTTTCATAGTTTAGAATCGAGCATTTTCTTCTCTTTCTTGTTCTTCTCTTTGTCAAGGTCCACAGTTTTGAGGGGTCCATGTTTCCAACCTTCAGGGTAGCCATATTGTCTGACATCATCCCACCATTGCTGCTTGCCATCAGCCCAAATAATGTAGACGACATTGGTACCAACAAGGACGATGAAACAGACCCAAAATGCGACTCGCCACTGCGATAGAGTAGACTGGAAAAAAATGGTATGATTAATATTTTGTTTAAGAGTTTTGTAAGAGCGTCGCGGCGTTGGTGGCTCAATTGTGGACTGTCGCCTTCCTACCGGGAGGGCTGAGGTTCAAATCCCGACACGTTCCAATATGTTTAGAATTTTCGAAAATATATGTAACGCTCTTACGGTGAAGAAAAACATCGCAAGGAAACCTTCATGCACGCCTGCGAAGAGATTCGAAGGTTGTGTGTGAAGTCGTCCAATCCGCACTGGGCCCGCGTGGACGACTAAGGCCTAATCACCCATACGTAGCTATACGGGTAGGCTCGTTCCCCTCGGTGAGGACGTTTAATAAGCTGATGATGATGAATATTTTGTTTCTTTAAACAACACTTCTCTGAAAAATAATGATAATTCCAACAATCAGGGTCACGCATTTCCTCCCTATATTTGGTTATGTAGGTATAAATAATGTACCTAATTATTAAGGATATAATAAATTTGTGTAATCACTGGGTGCATTTGAATGAATCAATGATTATGCCAAAAAACATTAATATTCATGGAAGGAACAGGAAGTAAGTGCCTCGAGTTTTGAAATTACACCCTTTTATTTGACTTAGGGACTTCAAACACTGATCAAGTACTGTCGATAAGTGAATTCCTCTTCAAGTAGTAATGACTTCGTAGCGACCCCATTTTAACTTCAATATTTTTACTCTCCCATTGAGTTTTGAACAAATTGGGAAGCAAGTTTAGAAAGTTCTAAGCGGCAAAAATACGCGCTCATTCTCTGGTTTGTTGCTGCCAAGGGAAACATTTATACTTTCTATAAGTTTGTTCTAAAGAATAATGATTCAATTTGAAGAGTTCTTGTTGGTTTTAGATTCTAAATATACTTATTTGCAATCGTTTAGGTACAAAATATGAAAGAAATTAAGAATTAAGACGGTATTATATTAATGAAAAAACCGGTCTGAATCTTGAGCTTTATATACAATAAGACATTCAATAACAGGCACGAGGAAAGTTGTAAGTTTTTAATCATACCTACCTATACCTGAACCCGAAGCTCTGCCAGCAAACAATGTCCCAACATGGTAGTACCCAGAGTGAAATTATTTGTAAATTAACACCATGTAAGGCAATATTCCCGGCAAAATTAGTGCAGTATTTTGAAAACTACTATCAAAAACACTATGTATCTACGAAGATATTTACTAGCATAGCTATCTTCTGAATGACGCGTCATTATATCGTTATGGTCGTTGAGTCTACTGCTATCTTCTATTGCTATTATTGTTATTATTTCTGGGCCCATTGTGCCTGTCATAACCATAACCACCATTCGAAGATACGAGCAGGAAATAACGGTTTAATGTATCTTCCAAAATAGAATCAGGACTGAGATACAATTTTTTGGCCACCATTCCGATAACCGACTATTTTGATTATTACTTGAATTGTGCGATCATAGACAAAACGCGCAAGCGCGCCAGCAGGCTCTCTAACAATAAACCCGTATTGATAAACGTTCGCCCAATAGCAAATTTAAGACAAAGATGTCGGTAACTTTGTCGGCTTCAGTCAAACTTGTCTCCTTTGATATTTTAGTTTGTGTTTACTTGAATGAGGGCTAATTGTGGCTTTAGAAATCTTGTTGTCAAAAGCAGCTGACTTGCTATTTAATTTAATATCGAAAAGCCATTTTGCCAGCTCTATGAGACAGAAAATTGGACGTGTTTTAAATTTAAATGTCAGCACGTTGCCAGCAACGTGCTCTCATTTAAATTATTATCTAGTTTATGTAAGGTTGTAAAATGTGACAAAGTAAGTATAATTTAGATTTTCTTTTAAATTTCTTTCTTAGAGACCCAAAATGAAGCTTATCGTAGTGAGTACGTAAATGTTATAAGCTGTGAAAATGACTTTATCCAAAGATCAGCAGACTGGAACCTAGTACCTATATTTTCTTGTGAACGAAATTATTTTATTCTTCGGTACCATAAAATACTTTTATGTTTAGACTCACGTCTAGATCAGTTTGCAAAATAAAAATGTAGGTTTAAAGTTATTTGGTTGCACTGAACATTTTCACGTCACAAGTCATCAAGTATACTGTAATACTTACATCAGGTGTTAGTAACCCTATTAGGTAAGGTGTGATGATTCCAGAAATGGTGGAAGTTCCGTTAATCATCGCCGTCAATGAACCAGCATAGTTGGGTGCGAGGTCCAATGCATTCACCTAAAATGGTAAACGTTATTGAAGTTTAGTGTAGTTTCATATTATTAATGTATTAATAAAAAACATGAAATTCCAATAAAACTATTATTGATTAAAGAAATGTTATGACGATTTCACAGAATTTCTCAATAACAAATTAAAAATTATTGTTTTAAGATTGATTTATGAAAATACATATTTAATTTGTAACTAATTATTCTACATGATTTTCGCTATATTACTAATTATAATTGTACGAACAAAGCATTAGTACACCATCTGGTATGACATGTTGGAACTTATTATATGTATTACACGTAATGTTAACACATGTTCAGATAAATAAATTATTTTTATCCAAATTACCTTAATTTAATTAAAAACAAATTGTTTGTTTCAACCTTCGTCGAGCTTATTTATTAATGCAGCTTAAATTAATCAAACGGATACATTATCAGGATTTTTGTCATTCTCCATATTTCTTTGTTCCAATATTCATTCAAATTAAGGTAGGAAGGCTGTATTGTAACGACACGGTCTATTGAACGAACCTTTACAATACCCAATTTCGATTATGTTAAATTATCCGTGCGATGTTTAATAAGTTATGTTCCCCCGGGAGAATATGGCAGAGCTCGCAGATAAAAATTTCGCGCCATTGATCGCTGATAAATGCAAATCTGGTTCACTGAGGTCATTTATACATTTTTGTGGCCCATGAAATTTTTAAATTAAATTCCTGCTGTGTCATTTTTGCACTTGAAGCTTAATCTCTTTGTTCAACATATCGCAGTCATATTTTCCCTATTTCGCGCTACATATCCGATCGATAGACCAGCTTTCTTCAAACGCCGCAACTAGCGATCTTTTGGAAGTCTTTGGTCCATTTTGCCCGGAAGGCATCCTGCGTTACGCTTACTAAGATTGGGTACTCTACTTTAGAACTAGTCTGCTCCAACGATCATCGGTTCTGCTTGCGTGACCGAAGCAGTCCTACTTCAACTGTATTATCCGGCGAGCTATATTTCTCAGTATTCTTAGTCTTAAACTAAATGTCATATCTATATCTATTTTAACACTTAGATATTTTATCTTAGTACAGCAGATATATACCGAAATTGGTTTTATTTTCGAAGCCATTAACGTTGAACTTTTCACAAGTGTTAAATAAGTATTTTTATTTAACACCAATTATTATAAAAT